>JAOTAX010000004.1:30261899-30285539 GCA_025629825.1 Erythroxylum guanchezii
GCACCTTTATCGTGGGATACTCGTCGGAGCGACCTTCGGGTTTCCCGATGTGTACCCTACGGTGAGGGGGCGCTACAAGCTATGAGACTCGGTGATTGATGGAAAAAACGAGAGTGTGCACAAAGTCCAAACCCTAATCGCCCCTTGCAATCTACTATTCCAACAGCGATTTACGACAGACAGAAGAGGAGATAACACTGAGTAAACGGTGGAGAGACGAAGCCCCAGTGTAGTACGCGCAATGACAAAACAACAATGATTCATGGTGAATTTGGGGAAAAAACGAGAAGATGCATAAAGCATACGACAAAGAATGCTTTCTTGTCGTTTTCTTTGTGTGAAAGAAAAAGCTGCATAAACCTCCTATGTCACCATATTTACCCATTAATTCAGATGAGAGCTCACTTGGTCACTTTCTAAAGTCTTGTCTCTTTGATAGGTCAAAGAACGAGGAAAATATCTTTTTGACCTCTTACTTCAATGACATGTTCATCATTTAGAAGAAGCAAGTTGGCAGAATTACTGCTCAAAGGTTAGTTCCTAGATTTTCACCTTAAGGACAAAATGTCTTTCCCAGGGGAGAATGATGATACAACACCACCTGTATTGACTTATTTAAGGAGAAAACAAATGTTTAATAACCTTGAGAGTAGGATTTTGTTACTTGTGATTGCATCCATAATTTTAGATTCTGTCATTCCATTATATGAATTTGTTAGCTATGGTTACGTCCATATTGTCAGTTTCTGTTATTCCTATTTTTATGTTTTGTTATTTTTACTTATTTTAAATAATTTTAGGATATTATAAATATTAAGTAGGCAATTTTTGTTTTTGAAATTGTAGCTATGGTTGAGAGTCAGTCCACTCCACCCAAGCACTCTTGTTAGAAATAAGATTTGATGAGATTCTTGCACATATCATTTCTAGCTCTTCCTACTCTTCACTTTTGTGTTTAAATTATTTTTGTTTAAGTAATTATAAATAATTTACATTAATTCTATTAGATTGGATTTTAAATGAAATTTAAGTAGAAATATGTCTTCTTTTTAAATATAAGTCTTGTTTGACAATTAACGGATTGCATTAGCTGTTAGCTGATTCTATCAGGGGTTAACTAGTAGGGGATTATATCAGATGATTTGACTAGCTGATAACATTAGCTATTTATTGAAGATGTTTGGTAAAATTAGTCGATTATTATTAGTTGTTTATGTGTAAAATGACTTATGAAGATATGACTTAAAAAAATATCTTATTTCATTATGAGTAATGTTCTAACATTGCTCTTTCCATTTTCATCTTCATTTAAAGTCAACATTCTATTCTTAACCTATGACTAAAAAATTATAGTTGGAATATTTATTAGGAATTGTGAACACACCCTATGACTGTTTGATTGTATTTATTAAAAAAAAAATAATACTTTTCAATAAGGATTCGAGTTCAGCAAAAAAAATTCGGCAACATGGACTGTTAAGGAAAAGGGATATAAAGTAACCATGGTTAGAAAGATAGGAGAATCAGGAAGACTTATGCAAGTAATGTGGGTTTGGTTGATGATTTATGCAAGTATTCAGCCTTATGGTTTTTCTGGGGCAATGCACTCCTACATACGTACAACACCCATTAAATTACACCGACAAAACTCACTCATTATCCTTTAACAAAGTATTAACAAAAAGGGTACAATTGTATTTTCATATGTTAAATTTTAGTTGGTAGAACAAAAAGCTGTGTATAGCAACTTTTTCATTTTCAGTTGATCAACTAATTAATTAGCCAATTATCAAACCACTTCATTAGTGTTTTGACCTATCAAACAGTCAAATATAATCAATCAACCAAAAAAATGATTAATTCGAAGTTAACCAAATGAGCCTCATATTCTTAACCCACTTAATTTTTTTCAAAAATAGTTATTATTTGACTTTAATTAAAACATTAAAGGGTGATGCATGCTTTGGTTTAAGTAATTTGCAAATTTCGATTAATTTGAATAGAATTAGAGTAAACTAATGTTGATTAAATTAAATAAAATTTTATGGTCAACTATATATTTGTTGGCGTTCCAAATATCCAAATTCAACACATTTACACATTTAAAGTTAAGGCCCATCAAGAAGCTTAATAACGTGGCAATTGCTTTCAATTAGTTTTCAGAATATTCATCTTTACTCAGAGTCCAAAGCATAGTTATGAATATCGGATCGTACCGGCTAGTATATACCGTATCGGATTAAAATTGGTATGATATATTGAGTTTTAGTATCGGGTTTAAATATCGGTAAGTACCGGTTGATACTGGCCGATATTCAAAATACCGGCTAAATATCGATCGGTACCGAAAATCTTAAAAAAATGGGGGATTTTTTTGTAAAATTTTTAAGAACTCCCTCCTTCCCTCCTACCTCTCCTTCCCCTTTTTGTTAAGTTTTTAAAATAATAATAAATTTTTTGTTACTAATCATAATTATAAATTAAATAAAACTTAAAAATAAATTATTTTATTTTATTACTAATAAATTATTTTTATTTAAATTTATTTTAATATTTTATATAATATTTATTAATAAAGTATTAATAAAATATTTTATTTTTTAAGATAAATAATTTAAAAATTATTATTTATAAACTAATATTTATTTTATATATTTTTAATTATTTATTCAAAATTTATTTGAAAATTGTATATTTTAAAAATTATATTTTAAATCTAATTATATTTATTAATAATTATTAAATTAATTTTATATGTTAAATTAAAATTATGATTATGTCTAATTAAATATAAAATGAAATGGAATGTAAAAAAAACAACAATTTTAAGAAACTAATTCAAAATTTTGAATAAATAATTAATAATTCAAAATTTTGAATTATTTTCAGTATTTTACATTAAATTATTATATTTAGATAATTATTATATATAGATAATTAGAATATATAGAAATAATTAGAATATAATAAAGATATATAAAAACTAAAATAAATAAGATATAAACAAAAAAAAGCTAAATTAAATAAACTACAGTTGTATAATATGCCAATTGACTATTTAGTAATTTTTAAAAAAATTCAGGGAATATTTTATAAATTTAAAAATTATCTGAAAAAGGAAAAAAATCGAGAACTATTTTATAAATTTAAAAAATTACCAAAAATGATACTCGGTATTAACCGATACCGATATAAAATCGTACCAAAACTCAATTTAGTACTAAATTTGGTACAATATTCGTAACATTGGTCCAAAGTCAGCTATGACCCTTGCTTTTGTTTTGTGATAGGCATGAGTTACACGTGTTAAATTGTCATTTGTCTTGTATCCTCCGACTCGCACATTGTCCAATTGTTGTCATGTTAAGCCCAATTCTGGTCCGGCACAAATTAAGGATCTTGTTCGATTGCAAATTGTTATTAATTAATGGGAAGCCATTCGTGGGATGGATTTTTAAGGAAATAAATAGGGGTGGCCCCCGAGCCTCAGCCGGACCCAACTACGCCCAAGGCAATCTGTCTAGGCTGAGTCTGAATTATTATTTTTTAAAAAAAAATCAAAATAATATATTATTTTTTAAACAATTAAATATTAAAAATGACGTTATTTTTTGATAAGATGACGTCTTTGTCATTGCTTTTAGGATCTCAAGCTCAGTTGTTATCCCTATGGAAGGGCTTATAAAAATTTCCTTA
Organism: Erythroxylum guanchezii; assembly: GCA_025629825.1. NCBI lineage: Eukaryota > Viridiplantae > Streptophyta > Magnoliopsida > Malpighiales > Erythroxylaceae > Erythroxylum > Erythroxylum guanchezii. The sequence goes on from JAOTAX010000004.1 coordinate 30,265,596, forward strand.
ACGTTTTTTGGGACCAAATAAAACAACAATGGAACATAATTAAGGAAATAGGTAAAAGAAATAAGAATATAGAGATCTGTTGATATTTAAATATTATTTATTTAAAAAATTTTGGTAAATAATTTTCAATTTTTGCATTATAATTGTATTTTTAAAATTTTTATAGGCTACTTATTTCTTCTTTTAATTAATGGAAAAAAACGAGACCGATTACAGAACAAGACGAAGGAAGCAGATCCCCGATTGATCTTTTAGGAGAAGCTTGTGACACCTTACAGGTGTAGTATCAAAACAAATGACTCTAACATCAAAATGTGCTGCAGAAGCAGTCAGCCAATCAGTACATCTATTATTCTTGCGGAAGTTATGTCGGTGAATAACAATTCAATTATAAGTAAGTAACTCATAGATACGTATTACAATAGGGTTGAGAGCCATCGACCTATTGTCCAAAGAAGAGATAAGTTTGATCGCTGTGAAAAAATCTACCTTCATTTTCACTCAACGGAATCCCAGAGTCTATGTGAAGGAGACCCAGTAAATACTTCCTAAAATTTTGCTATCTCTGGTGAGTACCAGTCTAAATTCTGGGTGAATCCACTCAACTAATTGCCTTCACTATCTCGGATGAACCCATTCGCCGTAGCCGAAGACTTACATTTTAGGAATTAGATAATTTATGATACCAACCTCATCCCGACAACCTCGGAAACCTCGTGAGTGACCATTTGGTCGCTCGAATGTGGCCAAGTAACCAGATTTAACGGCGTCAATTGCCGCCATTAACCGTACCAAACAAGTAATTTAAATTTGGGACGGTCAATTGACGTCCGTGAACGGGAACCGAAGACCGCCCACCCTTTAGGTGGACACGTGTCCAGGAGGATGATCTAACAAGCTCTTGAGAGATTCGCTACGTACAGCCCCAACTCGTGGCTTTTGATTCTGTCCAGCTCAAAGACCAACGTGAAAATATCGGTTCCTACGTGGCATCTTCTGGACATTCGACACCTCCATTTCGTCCACGTCGGCAAACTCAGACTTCTTATCTAGTATCTGTATCTTGCTCGCTCTGTCTCTCTGTCTCTTGCTCTCTCTCTCACTCTTCCATGATCAGAAACTTCGGCGACAGTACTTTCTTATCTTCTCTCTATTTCTTACCCCAGTCAACAGGCTTCATTTCTTTTTACCGCGACACTAAGTCAAAAAAATAATTGTCAACTCCTAAAATTTTAACTTTTAATTCTTGATTCAAGCTCGTTCTCTGAACTTGGTTTGCAGATGTTAAAGTTCTTGCTGAATCGAGCTCCATAATGGTGGATTACCAAGCTTTAGAGGACGAAGAGGTGATTATGTTCAATTTAATTTCTGTTGGATCAAATTATTTCAATTATTATGTTTCTTTTGTGGATTTGTTCTTAAAATCTGCATTGAAATCGATCTCTACGTAAGCGATTCTCTAGTGAGGTGATCTTTTTGTTGTTTCGTAGTTCTGATTTGTGATTGCTGTGCCATTAGTTATTTTAGTGTGTATGTATATCCAGTATTGCAGGAGACTATGTGGATTAACTGCTTTAGTTGATATTAGGGCTTTGATGTCTTTGTTAGTGCCCTTCAAGGAAGTTTTTGTGTGAATTAGTTTTGCCGTTTATAATTTGAAGAAGACTTGGCCCTTTATGGATAAGTTAGGATAATATTTTGGTAGGGTACTCTGTTATTGTAGTTTGCTTCAGGATAGTTTTGTCAAATTTTGCATGGCTGTAATTCATGATTGTATAGCAGGTTGAACTCTCTACATCTTCTGAGGTTTGGTTATCTGGAAAGAAGGGCACCTCCTGGTTGTATGTTTTAGAGTATGTGTAGTTTTTCTAGATCTGACATACAGAGTGTCTAGATGAAAGTTGATGGCAGTGAGGATCAGGAATTGAGGGACTTGGATCATGGAGTGCAGGATGGCAGCAAGGCAGCTAAAGATGGAGTTATGAGCGACCAAAATTTATTAGAAGTAGATGGTTTGAAAGGAAATGGCGTCACTGAAAATGTGAGTGAGGTGCATGGCATGAGTCTTCAGGCCCCAGCTCCAGTGCAAATATCTCAGCAACAGCAGTCTCAAGGGGCAGTGGTTTGTTGGGAGAAGTTTCTTCACCTGAGATCTCTCAAGGTTCTACTGGTGGAAAATGATGATTCTACTCGCCATGTTGTGACTGCGTTGCTTCGGAATTGCAGTTACGAGGGTTAGTGACTGATCTCTGTGATGTGATGCTCTGGTGCAAGATATTGGAAGGATTTTGGTTCAGAATTATACAAATCATATACTTGTATGCATGTCTGTCCATCTGTATAAATTTGTTCACTTAATCTTCATACATTTACGTGTGATTGATAAGGATATTCATTTATTGAAACTCTTGATTCCAGAAATTTCTCACTTGTAATGGTTTCGGCTATCATCACATGCAATCAACTTTTCATACTTGTGTAATTTTTAAATATTATAGAGTGAATATAGCTATAGAACAGCACAGAAATTAACTTTTTTCTGCTAGTCCAGAAAAACTTTGGAAAATGTTTTCTAGTCAACTTGCAGAGACTCCATTGTCATGAGCTTTGCTACTGTTAATAATCCCATCTCTGGATCAATCTTGTGTCAAGAATGTTGTTGGCATCTGTGAGGGGTGCAAGTATGTCTGTTTTTAAAATCCGTTCTCCAAATTATGTTAACAAATGTTTGGGTCCATAAAAACTAAGTTTCAGCATCATTAACTGTTGCATATACCATCACTTCTTGTTGCCTTATTTTCATGTCTTAATCTAGTGATTTTATGTATTTTTTGGGCTACTTTATTTAGTCATTGAAGCAGCAAATGGATTACAAGCTTGGAAGATACTGGAAGATTTGAACAATCATATTGATATTGTCCTAACTGAGGTAGCGCTGCCTTTCTTACCTGGCATTGCTCTTCTATCCAAAATTATGAGCCACAAAACACGAAGAAATGTTCCTGTGATCAGTAAGTTTTCCTCTTGGTCAAATAGCTGTATTTTCCTTTTTAACAAGAGCATAATGTGAATAGATACTTTTAACTTTTGTTTTCCTGTGAAATGGGTGCAGTGATGTCATCTTATGACTCTATGAGTTTAGTCCTTAAGTGTTTGTCAAAAGGTGCTGTGGATTTTTTAGTGAAGCCTGTAAGAAAGAATGAGTTGAAGAATCTTTGGCAGCATGTCTGGAGAAGGTGCAATAGTGTGAGTATACTTTGTTCTTCAATTTTAGAATTCTAGTATTGGATTTCAAACTTCCTGTTACGTTTTGATCTTTTTCTTCCCTCTTGGAGGCCTCTAGAAGTGAAAACCCTTCTTTTTCTATTTGTTCTTTTTTTTTCCTTTCCGTTTTGCAAATGCAAAATGTTTTCCATCTCAAGAATGATTCACTAGGGATCAACACTGATTAGGAAGTGGTACATTTTAACCATGACAGTTATTGTGGCTTTTCCTCTGCACTTTAACATAACCCCTTCCCCAGTTAGATACACCTAAGTGCATTTTCTACAGTGCTTGATCATTGTTATCTTTTCTTTCAGTCTAGTGGTAGCGGGAGTGAAAGTGCCACACAAACTCAGAGATCTGTAAAGTCAAAGAGTGTTGATAAGTCTGACAACAACATTGGTAGCAATGATGAGGATGATAATGGAAGTGTTGGCTTGAATGGGGACGGAAGTGATAACGGCAGTGACACCGAGGTATGATTGAGACTTTCACCAGGAAAATCACGTGTATTATTTATAGCTAGATGAGTTATGGGATGATGTTATTTAATGGATGTGGTTTTGAAATTATTGATATGACATTTTACTTTTTCCAACTCTAAAAGTTTTTATTAGTTCCACGGGACTGCAACTGGTCTTCTGTTGTTGATTATCCTATGTTGTGCCCTCCAGTTTTAAGTTTATGTAATTGCTGTTTAGTTCATTTCTAATTTTCAATGGTTTTTGTGTTGTGTTAAAACTGATGGTAGTTGTGCACTGTGAACCTTGACTGATCTTCTCTGACTGTGCAGTCTACTCATGAATTTTCTCTAGTCTTATCTATGAACTGTAAATGATGTCTACTATATTGGTAACTTTGTAAGAGGTGATGTTAAGGTTTTTATGGCTTAGAAGTGTTATATTCATTGAGATGCTCCTGCGTTTGTGATTGTCAATCAAATGCTGGAAATGGTGTGTTTGTAGGTATTGACTTGATACGGTTTGTCAAGTCTGTCTCCAAGTAATGAGGATGTGACTGAATTTATGATGATGACTTTGTAGAGCTCTTGGACGAAACAAGCAGTCGAGATTGACAGCACGTGCCCTTTGTCACCATGCGATAATGTTGTTGAATGTCCGGATAGCACTTGTGCACAAGTCATCCACTCAAATGCTGAATTATCTGGAAGCAAACATCTTCCTTTGATAACTAAGACTGGGCACTGCAAGCAGGAGGTAGAACTTGGTATGCATGAACCTTGATGAATCTTTGAGGTCTTCTGCAGCTGCCTGCATAGATCTTTAAGTTTACTTACTTTCTTTTCCTCCTCTTCTTCTCTTTTTCTCCCCCTATCTGTGAAGTTTATATTTGATATTTTTTTATTTCCTGTGGAAGAGAATATTGCAACTGGAAAAGACAAGGTGATGGGCATGGCAAGAAGTCTAGACTTACAGCTTGAATATCCAGTTGAAGATCCATTGAAATTTGTAGGAATTAAACAGAAACATTTAACTGAGAGAGGATCTGATGAACTCACTGAGCAACCAATTGAAAAACAGCCATTAGATCTCAGCTGCGGGAGTCCATCCAGCAAATTGAAGTGTAAAGTAACAAATCTCACAGGTATTACCACCAAAGGCACTGATCATCTAAATGACAGCATGAAATTTGAGGCTTCAAACAAACAAAACAAGATCCCGGATGTCAAGAATAAAGCCATCTGTGATGATAAAGATGCACTGACACTTGAGCAGAGCCTAAAAAGACCGAGAGGGGTCGAGGATATTGGAACAACATTTCCCGAAGACCGCAATGTTTTAAGGCGGTCAGACTCGTCAGCATTTTCAAGGTACTGGACAAGCATGAAGAACCAATTTTAAATTAGTAAACAGTTTGAAAATCCAAAATAATTTGGTTCTGCTTCCCAACTCATGAGTAGTCTGCATTTATTATTTATTATGATTGCAGGTACAATTCAACTTTGAATACAAATCAGGCTCCTGGGGATGCTACCAGAAAAGGATCAGTATATGATCTCCAAACTCATTCTTGTGATGATCATCCTTATCAAAGCTCAAATGTTGGAAGCAATAACATTGATACGGGCTCCACTACAACTAACACTTTTAACCAGACAGTTCTTGCAAAAAATAAGCCATCGGTAACATCTTCTTTCAATTGCTTGCATCCAGCTTTTACTTTCCAGTCTATGAAAGGTCATATTCTATGTGCCTCAGCAAATTGTTCGAGAAAAGGATGGTGATCTTACCGGTGCTGAAGTGCTAGCTGAATCAAGTGGTGTCCATCACGAGACACAAATCTGGCACCATTGTGATTACCATCATCTGCACCAAAGCACTCAACAGAACCAGCTTCCCCTTGGCTTGGATGATTCATCATTGAACAAATTGGCTGCACTTGCTCCACTTTGCGGTTCATCCAATGTGTTATGTGGGCCTGCAGAAGGTAATGCAGGTAACTACAGCATCAATGGAAGTGCCTCTGGCAGCAACCACGGAAGCAATGGCCAAAATGGGAGCAGCATGGATGTAAATGCTGGAGGAACGAACATAGAAAGTGATAACAGGATCGATGGAAAAAATGGCAGTGGCGATGCTAGTGGAACTGGGAGTGGAAATAGAGTAAATCAAAGCAAGTTAGCACGGAGAGAAGCTGCTTTGACAAAGTTCCGTCAAAAAAGAAAGGAGAGATGTTTCCGGAAAAAGGTAATCCAACCAAAGTAATCTTCCTATCGCTGGTTACTGGATAGGGCTTTTGTCTATTTTTGCTTATCCTATTAATTATAGGCGGCTCTTATAAGGGCAGTAAATATGACTTTTGACACATGTTAGGGTTATGGTCTTTGCGTGTGAGAATTCTCAAGTATGACGCACTTGTACAATCAGTATTTCATTTTGACGTATAAATGCCAATTTCATCTTAACATAAGGATCCGTTGCTTTAACTTCTAATTAGTTGCTCCCTGTAAGTGCTTCAACTTCCAAAATGAACAATGGAATCATGATCCTTCTTCGGAATGTGCATACATACAGAAAAGCTTGTATAATGTGTTAATTTTGTGCTTTACCCTTAGATTAATTGCATGATATAATTGAGGCTGGTTGATGACTTTTGTTAAAATTATTCATAATGGCCAATAATGTTTTATTTCAGAGCAGCATTGGGATAGAATTTCCCGATAATATTTTATGACTCTTCTTCGACTTCTTTGATTTGTAGCTCTTTGTTTCTTTCTGCCTTCTTTTTGTGTGTCTATCCTGCATGTCAAATTTGCATGTCTCAAAGATTAACTTGGCTTGATGACTACTAGATCCACGTTTTCAGTGCTGTTTACTGTGTGCTTATGGTCATTTGTCACGGATTTTGAGATCCTATGTTGCTTGTTTCCTCACGTCAGCTTGACATGTGGATGAAGTTGAATTTCCTTTTGTTCACTTCTTTTCTCCCTTTTTTTAGTTTACAACATTATTTTGTCTCAGATTGCTTGTTCCTAACCTACAGGATCAGCAGAAGGTACATATATTAGCTTCTCTGCTTATTACATGTAAGCAGTTCTTCATGAAGTGGGCTCTTGATGCCCCGAACATGCCACTCTCCACTCTCCTATTCCTTTATTTGTGCGGATCCCCTGGAGTGGACTTTGCTTTATTATTACAACTGGGACAGTTTTCTGCAAAGAACATTAATCCACTGGAGATTGTGTTATTATCAGATTTGTTTGGTTAATTTGCTTTTCCTTTTATTTTTTAATTTTCATTTGTCTACATAACAGCAGAAAAAAAAACTAAACTTTTATCATGGCAACTCAGGTTCGGTACCAAAGCATAAAGAGGCTAGCAGAGCAACGACCATGGGTTCGTGGCCAATTTGTCCTGCAAAAAGCTAAAGAGAGCCGAGGCAAAGCACTGGACAGCTAGTTTGACCCCTTTCATGTGATAAAAGAATCCACATTAGATAGTGTTGTGTTGTCATGCTATTTGAATCGACACAAAGAAGACCCTGAACCATAGTTATTCCTTTGGACTTTGATTGCTACTTGACTCTTATGAACTACATTTTACAGGAAGGTAGCCCACCTTGAAAATGGGTGTCTTTTCATCTCAATCACGCCTTTCCTGGGGTTTGATTAAACACTAAAACAGCATTTTGCTTGTGAAAGACCTTTAATTGTTCATGTAGATAATTCATGAAACTGTTTGTGTCACGTAAGATGCTGTTCTTGTATTGTACCTTTTCTTGCGTCCCAACGCGACGTGGGGAATCCAAAGGGACTTTTCAGGAGACATATAGGCATGTGGGGAATCCACTATTGACCAACTATTTCACCATTTTGCTTTGGGATTGGGTTAGGGCTAACTAATCTTATGATATTATTACCTCTCTCTCTTTCTTTTAAGAATTTTTACCTCTATATTGAGTTCTTCCTACCATTACACGCTTATGCTTTTATGATTGATTTACACTACACTATGCATGCTCATACCATTGACAGCAACAAAGTTTGTCCACTAGTTATATACATCCCATCATCTTATATATATTCCTTCCGTGTGTAGGAGTCTGTTTTGGGCTGCAGAAAAGCTGAGGTTTTGGATTTGTTCCTCGAAATGACGTGAATGCAAAAATTATATTCTTTCTTCGAAATGGCCATTTTCTGTCGTCAGAATTTCAGAACACGGAACTTGGTTTCTAAATGGAGGAAAAACACCTTCAGGTACTTAGAACTCATGTCATTCTCATTACAGTTTCAATGTGAATGAAATAATATAAAGTGGCACAAGCACTGGACAGATTTCTCAGGAAACCATCCCATGGTTCAGATCATGACTAATCACTTCGCTTTCAGTTTTTACACATATGTTAAAAGTCTAAAAGTGCATAAGAGTACACAGCCATTTAATTAGACAGCTAAATGGCATTAACAAAAATACATTAAGGGAAAGAGGAGGCCGTGTGTAGCACGTGATAAAAGAAAGTAGGAACATGAAATGAGTATGGGAAGAGAAAATTGAGCGAGATCTTTGACTTTTGGGGTTTGATCTTACCTACGAATGGGCTCTTATGGATCACATTTGAGTATATATTCATAATGCGAGGTCACCTGATTTTTGTTTTGATCATAATATTAGAAAGGACAGGAGTGAGACATATGCAATTATTGTGTCTCTGAACTTGCTGCATTCGAGATTTTTCACACCGACTAATGGATTGAATTCTTGGACTCTATGGTTCTCGGAGTAAGAACTATTGGTTTAAGTCAACTGAATTAATGCAATATGTTGATGTTTTAAAAAAAAGAGACTATTAATTATTAAGTTACTAATATGCCCATTAAAAATTTTGTTGACGAGGGTGAGCCTCGGAGCAGTTAGTAAAGTTGTTTTTTTTTTTGTGACTGTAATAGCGTAGGTTCAAATAACAAAAATATCTTTTTTATAAAAATATAAAAGAAAAGTTGTGTACATTGTGACCTTCCCAGACTTTCGCAAAACAAAGAGCCTTGTGCATTGATTCGTTAACTTTGACTTTTTTCATATAAAATTTTTTAAAGATATTTTTATTAGTTATTTGTCAAATTTTACATCTATAAAATCACACAACCTATTTAAAGAATTATGTGATGTCCACTTTAGAAATGTAAGTTTTAGTTAAAAAAAAAAGTATGTATTTTTTCTTTGAAATATTCTAAATCATAGTTTGAGTAAACCTATCTTTATTTCTATTTCTTTGAGTAATTTGTAATAACTTTTGGTCTTTTAATTTCTTAATTTCTCAACTAAAAACGTCTCTTATAGTAGTGTTTCCAAAGTCAACAAATTGGATTCAGTGCTTGTTTGGTTCAGCTTTTGGAGGATGAATAAGCATTTTTTTTTTCACCGCAAAAGCTGTTTTCAAGAAAACTGAATGTTTGGCTGTAAAATCCAAAAGTACTTTTTTCATAGAAATAGCTTTTTTGGAAGCTAAAATATAGCTTTTTCAGAAGCTCAAATTTGAAGCTTTTCAAAAAAGTATCTTTTTAGGTAGATTTTTTAGATCAATTAATAAGTCTATTTTTTAGTCCTATTTACCTTTATGTTTTACACATAACATTCACAAACGCATCTTCACATTTATTTTGCGATTTATATAATATTATTTGACTTTTTATGCGTTTTAATATTTATTTTTATATTAGTTTTACTTATATTATAATCCATATAAAAGATTTTATTAGATATATTTTTATTTATGTTTTATATGGTTTAAAATTATATAATAATTAATAAATTTTGCTTTGCATATTGTTTAATATATTTTAAATAATATTTATATTTTAAATAATTTTATTACAAAATAAAATATATTTAAAATTTAAAATATTTTTTTTATTTTTATGTTGCCAAACAGTCTACAGTATGAAGTTTTTTCAAAAAATTTCTTTTTAAAATAACAACCAAATAGTCAATTGATTTCTTAAAAAAGCTCTTTTTAGAAAAGCTCTACTGATAAAAGCTCTACTAACAAAAGCTCTACTAATATAAGCCCATCCAAACAGACACTTAATCCATCAACTCAATCAATTGATTACTAAACATAATTCTCAACAATTTGACATAATCAAACAACAAAACCTTTCAATACGTCAAAAAATAGCTGGTAAGTCATTTATCAAACATTGCCCGTATCTTACACATGCTTCAATTAGACACACGTTTAGTCTTGTATTTGATTCACATTACACATGCTTCAATTAGTCTTTATAAAGGTGTATTAAATGAATAAATGAGATACGAGCCAGAAAGCACCAAACCCCATTTACAATCATTTTCACCTTGCTTGACGACGAGCACTTAGAGATAAGGTTTTGAAACTAAGCACAGCTAAGTAAGTGCTCTCCATCATCATTTAAAAGAAATTATCGCAAGTCACAAATATTAAAGTTTATACAATTAATACAAAAGAAAATTAAGAACATTGATTTTTAAAATAATGAATTTTATGATTAATGTCAATGTCATTTTTAATTAAAATTATTATGTTAACATAACACATTAAAATATGATAATTTCATAACAATTGGTAATTGATAAGTATTTTAGTTGAAAAATAGAATTTGTAATCAAAAGTAAAAATGCATTGTGAAATGAATTAACCCTTTTGTTTATACTATAAATTTTCTTTTTTAATGCGATTTTTTGTTTTAGTTTTAGTTTATAATTTATGTTTCTCTTTCAGATAAAAACAAAAAATTGTTTAATTGTTAATGTCAATCTTATATTTTTTATTGTTGGTAATAATCACATATTAAAACTTAAAGATCAATTGTTTTTAATTACTTAATTTATTTTAAACTCTTACATAAATAGTTTAAAATTTTATTTTGTGTATAAATTAATATTATTTAATTAATAAACATATAATTATTTGAATTTTATAGTTTGAAGATATTTTATATTTATTTTATTTATTTACAAAAATTAATTAAATTATAAAATAAAATAAAAATGTTCATAATTTTTATTAATAATTAATTGTTATTAATTAAATATATAATACTAAATCAAATTATTCATAATTCCCATAATAATTAATATATTAAATAATTAAATAATATATATTTAATTGATAATAAATCATATTATTAAACAACAGAGATATAAAATAAAAACTATTTTTATGTTTTTATAAATAAAGAAATCAAACTAAACAAAAAAATTAAAAATTCAATATAAATTTAAAATAAAATAAAAAACCAAAGTTAATAATAATAATTTCACTTGGGTAAAGAGTAGCTGTTCTCGTTTCTGTGTGTCATCATGTGTTCCGTATTCGAGACTATCCATTCATCCATTAAATATTAATAAATTGATTTCATTTTATTTAGTCCTTGGTTGTTGGGCTAATAAGGTCAGAATTCAAAGACATAGGTTTCGAGAAATGAGTATAATTAATATCACAAAGATTAAGGTGAACATGTCATGTGTAGTGTGTATGTTTTCGAAGTATAAATACAAAATGTCCCATAGGCACCTGCCGTCCACATATACAACTACCAGTCCCGCATCATAGAATTTCGGTTTGGATACCCTCGCACGTGCGCCGATCTGTCCCCAACTAACTTTCTCAACCAATTTCCTTCTCCCAACTAATCCACCAAACCCCCTTTACTTGCCCCTCTCTCATATACTATTTAACTTGTAATATCAGCTTTAATTTGCTTATTTTTATTAAATAAATATTGAATTTAAATATATCAATTTGAAAAAATATAAATAATAAGCTATAAAAATAAGATACTAAACATATAATTAATACCCCTTATAATTTAATAATCACAATAATAAAATTCCTTAGCAAATGTGTCTCAAGCTATTTAATTATTTAGACTTAAATTTTCTTAATTTTAATATTTTTAAGTAAAAAAATAGTACAATAAGAGAAATTATAGAGTACGACCATATCAGTATTAATGTACCGGATTTTATCTCAATTCTTAAAATTAAATATGTATTTAAAATTGAGAAATTGTGAAGAGTATTATAACAAAGTTTTTATGGTATTTAATTCTATGTCCATTTTTTGGAAACAACCTCTCTACTAATTAGAGATATAGTTACGTACTATTCGACCTCTTGAGATCTTATGTAATAGCAGAATTTTTACTAAGTTATTATTGTTGTTATAAAATCTTGATTACCCTTTTAATTTTATAAGAAGTAAAAGCTTTAAACATTGTCTATTTACATTAAACATAGAATTAAGTATGTATCTTCTGCTAGGGTTAATTTAGTTCATAGCCAAAACCCCTACTAAGATCGAGAACAGGGCTTGTTGATTTGCGGCATACCTTAATCAGTAAGTCTAAATTGATTCGGTACTATATTCTATTTCCAAATTTACCTGTTATTTATGAATTTGTTATTCTTACATAATAGAGAGGTTATTTTTAAAATATATATATATATATAATATAAATTAATAATAATAATACAAATTTAGTTTTATTTATTATATAGTTGTAACTTATTTTTTTGGGTCAAAGTTGGTATTTTAATTTTAATTTATAAATAGTGGTTGAAGGGTAACGTAAGGCTAACGTGTATCCAACAAACAAGTCAATAAAACATTTCCTCTCTTGTTCCTTGTTTTTGTCATGTTAACAAACGAGGACAAAAATGACATTTCAACTTGCAATCTACAGCCATAATGCGTTGGTCCCCATAATACTAATTATGAGTTAATTAGTGAAAATGGCATTTGGATTGCTTTTTAGCTTTTTGGGACCGCTTCTGTTTTAGTAAAATTAGCTTATTTTAATTTCATGGCAGGGTGGTTGAGTTGGTGGGGTCGAGAAGTATAGAGTCAAAAAATTATGTGTTTGATTCTTTTTATTTACGCACTTTTGATCGGGTTTATTGTACAGGGCTTGTCTAGTATAGAATATCTAATTAACGTGATTTGTAAGCTATTGCATAAATTCAAGAATTTATCCAGTATATATTTAAAGGATAACATCTGCGGGTTTTTCCTTTTAAAAAATAGTATTTGTTATTATTATTGTTTATTTTAATATTTATTTATGAAAGAAAAGATATTTTAAAAAAAGAAGAATGTTTTTTTTTATAAATAGAATAAATTATTTTATTAGAAAAATGGATTTAGAATAAAAAAGTTTAAGCATCAATTTTCCTTAGGTCTACACGACAAGTCGTTTGAAACGTGTAGAGGAGTCAAACGAGAAAAACTAGACAGTTAGTTGGCCTTCACCATCACCTCTCTCTTTATTAGCTTCTCAATTCTCATCTTTCGCAAACCAAAGCTTAACCAAGAGAAAAGGCAAAGACAATGGAATATGTATATACATACATATCTGTACACACACACACATATCTATTGTTGCCAAATCCAAACAGAGAAGAAAAGGTATCAAGACACAAGAGATAGAAAAACTTTCTGACACCATGAAAAAAAAAATCTGAAACAGTTGGTTTCAGAGCCTCCATTTTTCTTTTTTCCTTATCTTTTCCAACTTTTATTCAACTAGTAATGTGAAAAAACTGCCTCAAGAGTCAAGACTTCTACTTTGCAGAAGCTTCAAAAGGTTCAACGACGACCCTCCTCTCTGTGTATCTCATTAAGGGTACCGTCTAAAACTTGAAACCATCATATTGGAACTGAGGAACCAATATGACGTTTCCTTTTCTGGTAGTTTTAAGCTCAAGAAAACGAAGAAGAGAAAGGCGGAAACTAAAAAGACAAGGTCTTTGCTATCTAGTAATATGAACGTTGTTGTATGTGTGTATATGTTATAGAACTGGTTAAGTTTTCTGTGTCTTTCTAAGGCCAAGTTTGTTGCACTCATGTATCATCATTACTTCTTTAGCTTCTTATCAGATTAGTTTCTTGTCCAAGTTCCTGGGTCTGGAATGCAGATCACATCTCTTGTTCTAATGGGGTCCTTTGGAATCTCATGAGCTCCTTGGTTTATAGCAAATCTTTCTTTTCTTTGAATTCGTTTTATGGCATATGTTCTTACAAGAGGGGATCTCCAGGATTTAAATGCTTTTCGCAACCCTTTATACCATCAGTTCATGTCTATTCTCTGGTTCCAAAGAGCGTGGATCTTTTCTGCGTACTTCTCTTTTTCATCCAGAGGAACTCTTTGGTTTCGTAGCTCTTTCATTAACATGTCGGGAATACTACTAGTGTATGTTTTCTGATAGAGCTTATTTATCAAAAATTTTCCTTTCCTTGCTAGTAAAGGGTGCTTTTTCTAGTTATTCTTTTGGCTACTCTCGAGAGTTTGTAAAATTTGCGACGAAAGTGGTCGTCAGAAGAAGATACATTCTTGGCCGAGGAGCTTCAAGCTTGTGAAAGTGAAACATTCAAGTTCTGAGGAAGTGATGCTAAATATTCTGGTGGTTCAGATTCGTTTGTCTCTTGCTTAAGTACTATCTTCTTTGGAAGCAAGCCAAAAGACCAGAAGCAACCAAAATGGGGCATCCCTTAAGTTCCACAGACCTTGTGATCGGTTGTGACCTCGTAATATGTGTAATTTGTGCTGCTGCTGCTGCTGGCGAATAAAGTTGGAGATAGCAATTTATGTTACTACTATATTTCATACCAAGTCTTCCTCTTATTAGTTGGATCAGCGGTGGTTTACTGATGAACTATGATATAGGTTGAATAGTTCTGAGTTAAAAAGGACTTGTAGATTAGTTCAACAACTTCAGCGTTAGTGGCGAAGCCTGACAACAATTTCCAAAGCTTATTGATTGCTACAATGCAGCCCTACTGCATATCTAATCCTCAGTATGGATTGGTGGCAACCTGAAATTTTCTAAATGATCTCTATACATCTTCGTGATAATCTACAGGTGTAAGCGTTCTGGGAATTTTGTTGTTCAACGTAAGGGGAAATGTTTCTGGTTGTGGATCCTGGAAGTAGTTTTATATTGGAAATGTTGGTGATTCAGCAATAGGAAGGATTACTTAGTTTGAAAAGATTCAGTTTCTGAAATGTATTGCTCTTTCTCAAAGGAGGGTGCTATTAAGATTGCTAGTCTGTGCAATAGGATTTGAGATTTTTGTAGGTATTAAGTTTTAAAGATGGAAGTACAATGGCATTGCAAATGAACGAAAGTTTATCTGTAGTTCTATCCATGTGGTGATAGTTTCTTTCATTTTAAACAGCAAGCTCTTAAATCTTACTATGTTCTTCACCTTTTCATAGAGATGTACTTTCTGCACTTCTGCTGTGATAAGATTTAATTCATAGTGCTTATTTATGTCCTTCCTCTTTGTTGCGTTTAGACGCAAACTAACTGAACCTGAAGGGAGAAGGAATTTCTGAATAACTTACATGCATGAATCTGTGGTTATATATTTAGCTCTTTTTCAATTTTCTGAACTTGGTGTTGCTGCGTAGATGCTGGTGTTGTTAAATCCGCTCAGGAGCCAAAAATGTTGATTATAATGGGTCATTCAGTTACCTAAAGTTTGGATGGCTGGTTGTGACATAGTGAGATTCATTATACTTCTTTTCTTCCTTCATGTCAGTTTAGACTCATCTTCTCAAATTTTCCATACAGAGCAATGCTGCATTGAAGAGGTTAGTTTTTAGCTTTTCTGGTTCGAACTGCTCCTGCCGATGCAGAAGGATGTTGATGATCTTCTGAATCAAGTTTTACCTCACTTCAGTTCTGTGATAATCTGTTGGAATTCTCTCTGAGCTGGGGCTCAACAAGATTGACACAATGCCCTCATGTTGAATTTGTGCATCATTCAGCATTGATTTTCATTGACATTGGGCTTACTTAAAATTGGAAATGGAGATCAAGGAACCAGACAGGGTTGTTGTAGCTAAACCAGTTGCCTCCAGGCCTACATGCTCCAATTTTAGGTCCTTCACAGAGTTGCTTGCAGGTGCTATTAATGCCTCACCTCCAAATGTTTGCTCAGAAACCACAGTTCCAGCCATTAGACCAAAGACAGTGAGGTTCAAGCCAATGGCCAATCGTGCAGCAGCTGCATTGCCTTCTTCCCAGGTTTTCTATCAGTTCTACTCACTTTCATTACTGATCAATACTGATTGTCCACTGAACTTTATGATTTTTCAACATTTCAGGCTGAACCCTCTGGAACAGCAGCTTTTGATACATCTGATAGAGTTTCAAAACCAGACTGCAAACCCACAATCATATATAAACCTCAGGCTAAACTTGTATCCAAGAAAACTGTTTCTCTCTTGGCAAATATGGTTAGTAGCTAGATTCCACTTGCAATAACCTGACATATACCTGTTTCTTCTTCTTTTCTTTTCTTCTATCAATCGGCTGCCACTGCTCCTATATATTTCTAGTGGCATTTCTTACCAGTGCTGGGTTATTCCATTCCTTGTCATACATGTCCTGTTTGAATATAGATATTGAAAGCTATGACCTTGCATTTCCATAAAAATCGGCTTTTGGTATCCTAAAGTGCAAACAAATTGTTTCTTTCTGATCAGGGAAACTTTAGCAGGAGTCAGCAGCGCTATGCAGTGGCATCAGTTGACACTCGTGTATGGAAAACAAGTCAAGAAAGGAACAAATTTGCAACACAACACGCCTTGAATCTTCAGAACATTCCACCTCGTGCCGAAACTGAACAGACGACTGAGTCGTCAAAGTTACTGTCTCACTCTCGGAATCAAGAAGATGATACAAAAAGTTCAGCACCAACTGCAAATACAGATAGACCTTCTTATGATGGTTACAACTGGAGGAAGTATGGGCAAAAGCAAGTGAAAGGAAGTGAGTACCCGCGAAGTTACTACAAGTGCACACATCCGAATTGTCCGGTGAAAAAGAAGGTTGAAAGATCATTTGATGGGCAGATTGCAGAAATAGTCTACAAGGGTGAACACAACCATCCAAAGCCTCAGCCTCCTAAACGCAATTCATCGGGAGCACAAGGGCTGGGACTTGTCTCAGATGCCACTGCTCAAGACACAGATGCACCATTATGGAGTAGTAACATAAATGAAGGTTCTGAAAGTAGAGTTGAAACACAGAACGAGACAAGATTGCGCAGCACTTCCACTTATCAGAGTAAACCTCCTCCATCCTACGATCCTGCTAGAACCGGATCAACGAATGTTGGTGCAGGAAATTCTGACAACTCGATCGGTCTTAGTGGAGAATGTGATGAAGCTAGCAAGGGATTGGAGGACGAAGATGATGAACCTAGAAGTAAAAGAAGGTATGATCAAAGCTGGTTTCAAAAAACTAATCAATCCAATTCAATCTGCTACTTATTCGCAGCTCATCTCAGGTTTCTGTATGTGTGTTCGGCAAGAATGTTACTTTGGATTGATGTCTCCGTTTCTTTCAATGTTGTTTCTTTATTATGCTACTACAATCTAATCAAAACTCATCAACTTTTCGTACAAATAATGATTCTTTCTAAGCTTTTAATGTTTTAGGAAAACTGAGAATCAATTTACTGAAGCTGGCATATCAGAGAACGGTGCAACAGAACCCCGTGTTGTGATGCAAAGTTCGACGGATTCTGAGATCTTGGAAGATGGCTTTCGATGGAGAAAGTACGGGCAAAAAGTCGTGAAGGGAAATCCGTACCCCAGGTTTGAGTTCAAGATTGTTGCTTTGTTCTTGTCTAAAACTGAAGCAGCATTCTTCAGAATTTTTCCTCATAGCAAGTTCTCCAATTCCTTTGCAGAAGTTACTACAGATGTACAAGTCTCAAATGCAACGTAAGGAAGCATGTAGAAAGAGCTTCTGATGATCCAAGAGCTTTTATTACGACATACGAAGGGAAGCATAACCATGATATGCCTCTTAAGAGCTCAAATTCTGAAGCATCTGAACCTGACTTGCAGAAACCATGATCTCAACCATGGAGTGAACTTTATATCAACTGTGTGTTTCAAAACAGGCAGATTCCTGTTGAGTGGTTTAGATTATGAAAAGCCACGTTATTTTCTTTTCTTCCTGTCATTGTCAGCTTCTGACTTGTCTTTCTCCTTAACATCTTCCAAAATTTCCAGTCATAGCAGAATAAGTACATCAGATAGTTAATTTATTATGTGATATGTACACAGTCTTTAGATTCCTACCAACTTTCTGAAAGTGCACAACAATTTTCAAGCACTTATAAGCATGTCATTTGATCATTGACATTACTTCATCGTTCCAGATCACAGATGCAACCATTTCTTGAGTATCCTCTTACCCTTATAATTCAACCATAAGAACCTGCCTAAACCATTACCAGATTCAACGATCTTTTAACATGGTTTCAGAGTTCTGCAACGAAGAAGTCGAGAATCCCTTTAGCTTTTAAATTTTTCTTCAATTTTTCATAACAACAGCCATAATTACCTTCACTTCACAGCTACTGTTTAAGCTAATTAAGAAGTTATGTTAAAGAGAAACTCAAAATTTCTTTTCAAAGTGTTAATGGAAAGTTGATTAGGATAAGCTTTTCTATGTTAACACAGAATTAATAGCAAACCGTATAAATTAGTTTCCACACTTTCTGATTAGTCACACTCAATCATGTAAAAAACCAAAAGGAGAGGGTAAAGAAATAGAACAAAGTTTGGAAGAGGCCAAAACCTTGTCGTCGTCCCCAATGTAGCTCGTGACGATACAGAAAGGTTTGGAAGAACTTATTAATTTTTGAAATTTAGTCAGATTAATTAATAAATTAAGTTATTAAAGTAAATCAAATAAAAAAAATTAAAAATTAAACTAAAAAGTTAGACAAATCGAAATTTTTACGATGAACCAATTGAGTCTATAATCATTAGGGTAAACCTATAGTCAAAAAGGCACATGACTCTTTTACATTTAATTTTTATTTTTTAAAAAATTCTTTTTATGTTTATGGTTAAAATAAAGATAAAAAACAAACAGAATATGAGTATTATACGTAAATCAATCAAATATTATTTATATGACGATCTAATCTAGTTCTTAATTGAATTAATTAATTAAATTTAAAATAAACTAATAATTTTATTGTAATTATTTTAAATTATTAATTTAAGATAATTTAATATATCTAATTTAAAAGTTAAGTTAATTTAATTCAAATTTAACATTTCTAATTTTATAGTTAAGTCAGTAACATTTGATTAATTCGTATAAGATATTTATATCACGCCTTTTTCATTACTATTTTATAACCAGAATTTAAAAGAAAGAATTTTGTAAAAAATTTAAAATTAAAAAGCAAATTTTTCTAGAATTTAATTTTTTAAAATTTTGCCTTAAATTAAAGAAAATGCACATATCTTGTATCCTTTAATTTATTACTTAACTTATGGGGTGTTTGGTTGAGAAGAATGGCTTTTCCATTCTTCATCTATTCCTGGTAACGGGTTTTACTTTATTTAGTTAAAAAAAATTATACGGAATACATGATCTTAAGGTTCAGTTATTCTTAAATTTGCATAATATCTAAAGACACTCCCTCTTCTATCTTTAGCTATTCCTGGAATGATAGTGGTGAATAATAATAATAATAGGAGAAGAAGAAGAAGAAGGAAAAGAATTAATAATAATAATAATAAAAAGAAGAATGTAGTTATTAGGGACTATAATAGATATTTTGATTTTTCTTGTTAGTTATATTGTTCCAAATTTATGTTTTTAAACAAAACATTGGCATACATCATTATTATAAATTCTTAAAAGTAAATCAAATTAAGTAATACTCATTTCATTCTATTCATCATTTTTTCTATTTCTAAAAATAACTATTTCATTCCTTGTATATTCTAGCAAGTTAGTGAAACACGTTGTTAGCGATTAAGCCTCTGTTTGATTGGGCTTATATCAATAGAGCTTTTGTTAGTAGAGTTTTTTTATGTAGATTTTTCTGAGAATAACTTTTCTAAGAAGCTAGTTGACTATTTGACTGTCATTTAAAAAAGAGCTTTATGCGATAGACTGTTTGGTAATATAAAAATAAAAAACACTTTTAATATTAACTATATTTTATTTTGTAATAAAAATTATTTATACATATAAAAATTATTTAAAGTATATTAAACAACATGCAAAGCACAATATATTAATTATTATATAATTTTAAAACATATGAAACATAAATAAAAATATATCTAACTAAATCTTTTATATGGATTATAACATAAGTAAAACTAATATAAAAAATAAATATTAAAATATA
>JAOTAX010000004.1:30285639-30306790 GCA_025629825.1 Erythroxylum guanchezii
ATATATTAATTATTATATAATTTTAAACCATATGAAATATAAATGAAAATATATCTAACTAAATCTTTTATATGGATTACAACATAAGTAAAACTAATATAAAAAATAACTATTAAAACATATAAAAAGCCAAATAATATTATATAAATCTCAAAATAAATATTCAAGTTGAGTAAATAGTTAAAAGAGTTTGTAAGATAAGCGTGAAGATGAATTTGTAGGTATTGTAAGAATTATGTGTAAAACATGAGGACAAAAGGGACTAAAAAATAGGCTCATTAATTGATCTGAAAAATCTACGCGAAAAAGCCATTTAAGAAACTTTTTTGAGAAATTCTAAATTTGAGCTTCTTAAAAAACTGTATTTTGGCTGCCAAAAAAAATCATATCTATAAAAGAAATATTTTTTTATTTTATAGCCAAACATCCATTTAAAAAAAAAAAACTTTTGTAGTAGAAAAAAGTGTTTATTAATCTTTAAAAGCTCATCCAAACAGTCACTTCCTATTTAATCAATGTTTCTATAGTATTTTATGGTAAAGTTATATGACAAATTACAAAATCATATCTTCATGAACTCTCTATGTTAATACAAATCCAATTAGTAGCATAATTTGTCAACAAAGAATATGGGACTTCATTCTTTCATGATCTTAAGATGCTCATCAACACTTTCATATCAACTTTCTTTAACCAATTCAAACAAGATATGCGCGTTAACTCATCATTAGCTGTAACTCATCCTCAGTGGGCTCCATCTAACTAAAACGTCCATCAAGTACTAAACCCTTTTGACTCCGTCCAAAATTGGTATGACTTCTCACCCACCTTATATAGTAAAAAGCCTTAAAAAGGGACTATATCGGCACACGACGTCGTTTAGGTGGTGCTGGCCCACCCACTGCGACCGTTTTGGAAATGTAAGAAACCGTTAAACTAAAACATTATTAAGGATAGAGAGCTGGTTGACTCTGTCTCATGGCTACGAGACATCACCGAGGATATTGAATTCTTCATTCTTTTTGAGCCTATAGATACTGTTGTCATCACTTTATCTTGCATTGAGAAGGAAGAGATAAACAGAGAACAAGGAAGTTATGGGGTGGATTCCTTGTTCCGGTGCATCCTTCTCCAAGAAGAAAAAGGAGAAACCGACGACCATGAACCAGAAGCCAATTGGTCAGATTAAACCCGCTTCAGGTTTCTATTTTTATCCCCTGAAACATTGGTCTCTACATTTCTTGTGTGTTTCTACTTAACCATGGGGTTATAATACTCTGAGTGACCCACCCTTGTACTGTGATTTAAAATCTGTTGGAATTGGATATAGGAATCGTTAAATTTCATGTTTTTGGCGTTCCATTCTGAGTTTTTATCGTTCCCTTATCCGGGTAGTTGTCTATTGGTCGGAAGTGGTTCCTTTGCAAAGTCAAGGGATGTTTTGAGATGTGCTGCCTGGTCACTGTTCATTCAACTCTTCCTTAGTGGGGGTTTTTTTTTTTCATTTTATTTCAAGCCTGTTTCAAATCCAACATTGCACCATTACTTCGGAAGGTAATTCTGATAAAATTCGGTTTTAGTTCTTATTTTATATGTTGTTTGATTTAGAAGAATAGTGATACCTACTTTCTTGATGCTGATGTGAGTTTTTTGATTAATGAAACAATAAACTCGATCTTGGTGCTTTCATGTTTTTCTGATAAATGTTGGTTTTAGTTCTGATTTTTTCTTGTCATTGTTTCTGGATGCAGAGAGATCTGATCAGGTAGGTTCACCTTTGAAAGATAAGGAGGCCTCTAAGCGTGGAGATCTAGATGGCATTGCAGCACAGATTTTTTCATTTCGTGACTTGGCTATAGCAACTAAGAACTTTAAGAAAGAATGTTTCTTGGGTGAAGGAGGCTTTGGAAGAGTATATAAAGGGCGTTTAGAAAGTATGAACGAGGTTTGTGAAGTTCCTTGCTTCTGAAATAAAGACTGGACTAGTCTTGATTCCGTGGTCAATAGTTTTTTATTCTACTCTAAAGGTGCAATTTCTGCAGAAGTTTCATGATATGAACTAATGAATTTCTATCAGTAACAAACAGTTAAGAGTTCCAATCATGCATGTGAAGGTAAGTCATGAAATGACCAAAATCTGAATCTGTTGTTGCAGGTAGTAGCCATCAAGCAACTTGATCGTAATGGCTTGCAAGGAAATAGGGAGTTCCTTGTTGAAGTATTGATGCTAAGTCTACTTCACCATCCTAATCTAGTAAACTTAATTGGTTATTGTGCTGATGGGGATCAAAGGTTATTGGTGTACGAGTATATGCCTTTGGGATCATTGGAAGATCATTTACAAGGCAAGTACTTGTGACCAAACATTTCTTAGTCAGTTCCTATAGTTTTAATTTTATTCAAGTCCGAATTGCTTCATTTGCAGAGGTTTCATTTGGTAAGAAAGTACTTGATTGGAACACAAGAATGAAAATAGCTGCTGGGGCAGCAAAAGGATTGGAGTTCTTGCATGATAAAGCCAGCCCTCCTGTAATATACAGAGATTTAAAGTGCTCCAACATTTTGCTCGGTGAAGGATATCATCCTAAGTTATCTGATTTTGGCTTGGCCAAACTTGGCCCTGTTGGGGATAACACGCATGTATCCACACGAGTCATGGGTACCTATGGATACTGTGCTCCAGAATATGCAATGACGGGTCAACTAACACTAAAATCAGATGTTTATAGCTTTGGAGTTGTTCTTCTGGAAATCATTACAGGACGGAGAGCAATTGACTACTCCAAAGCTACAGGGGAGCAGAACCTTGTCGCTTGGGTAAGATCTCTCCTGAAAATTTTTCATATATATATTTGTTCGTCAAAAACATTTCAGAGGATTCCCTTCTGCTGGCTCATGAAAATGCTCTATGTTTTTGGTTTTGATTGAAGGCAAGACCACTATTTAACGAACGTAGTAGGTTTTCGGACATGGCAGACCCGATGCTTCAAGGTAAGTATCCAGCAAGGGGGTTGTATCAAGCTCTTGCTATTGCAGCCATGTGTGTTCAAGAGCAGCCTAATATGCGACCTGTCATAGCTGATGTGGTCACAGCTTTAAGCTACCTTGCTTCTCAAGCATTTGATCCTCAAACACAGCAAGTCCAGAGTTCTCGCTTGGTCCCTGTCCCTGACACCCCTCCCAGAACACGAAGACAGTATAAACTCAACGGTCGTTGACAGAAGACAGATCAACGAGGCAATAAACTATGTTTTTGATCTTCTTTATCGCAAGTAGCTTGTATTCCTACTCCTAAGTGCGATTTCTTCAGACTTGCACATCCTGGATTTAATTGAGAAGGTGATTAAGATTGCAACATTGGGTTCGAAGGCCAGGTTTCGTTGCCCCTTCAAATTTTGTTCCTCTCCACATAATTCAGTCTATATTTGACTGCTGAATCTCGAGAAATTTAAAACAATATTATGCATATACATATACTTTGCCTTCAACTTCTTGGTGCTGAAGTCTTCAGTGTCCATAGGATTCATGTGGGATAGCGTCCTATAATTCTGCCGTGCATATGCTAGAATCGTTTCCAGGATTAGAGACTCAGCAGAATATTCTGCTAAGTTGTAATTGAATTGAAATTCAGGATTCAAAGGCAAATGGATATTGAAGAATTTTCTATGGATTATCTTATATCCTTCTTTCTAAATAAGATGGTTGAATTTGATGGCCGCCATATTCTTCTTTATGCTGTTCCTCGTGGCTGCAGCATATAGGACATATGTGCTTAACTTTAGTTCATTTCTTGAGGAAGATGCATAAATTCTGTGACAGAAACTTAATGGAATAAAGTCTCTGCACAAGGATGGTGGCTAACTCCGCCAAGACAGTAGTTTGTAAAAACAGACTCTGTATAATGCTTCCCCTTTACCCAAAAACATACCGTATTCCAAAGTTCAATTATAATTTACATCAAGTTATCCAAAAAAGGGGGATGGTAAACGTCAAAAACAGTTGGTAAGGCATTGATGTACAGTTGCTATACTCTCATTAGTTGGCATTGTCTTCAATCCTGCTGTCTTTTATCTTTGTTGTTGTTGTGGTTTAGCAAGGTCTTTGAATCTTTACCATCATTGCTGGAAGTACAGTCACTGGAGTCCTCAACTGGTTTACCCTGCGAGAAAGGAGATGTCAAGTCTTGAAGCTTTTCCGTTGCAAGAACAAGAAATGAAAAAACTTGAAGAACACCTGGTAACCGTATAACTTTGCAGTTCAATGTACTAAAAATCAAGTAAAATCGTGCTTTCAGCATTTCAGAATATGAAAAGAAGCTCTTTTTACCAATGTAAATAATTGCAGTCACCTGAATTGGGTAGATGCACCAAAACTCACCTTGTTCCTGTCACGCCAACCAAGGCCGAATAAGCTTATCCTTCTTCTGGGGCTTTCTATACTGGTGCTTGGATTGCGCATAGACCTATAACATGAAAACAAGGGTTGCTTGTAGTGTGTAAAAGCAGCCATGCTATAGACAAACTGACTTCACTCGGTACCAAATTGAGCAAGTAGTGAATAGAAATTGTGGAAAACATAGTTTTAAAAGCAAAACTAGGTGTAGTGGAAGTGAGATGAAATGAAAAATCGGTATTAATTTCAACCGAGAACTGCATTATGAGTCAAACCACATGAGTAAATCGTGACTAGGTGATACTGTTAGATATTGGTGTATATTTCATATTAACATCCACTAGCACCAAAAACATGCTCCAGAGTGCGTAGTTCGAATATGGGGATAATAATATTACTTCAGGTACAACAGCAGCAAGTTTGATCATACCAAACAAGAAGTTTTACTAGATAGGAGTTCCACAATACCACAGAGATCATTCAGCAATTAGTTTCCAAGTTTATAAAGTACTTTACCCTGCCTAAGGCATTAGAACTATCCAAAGTCGTCCCTTTTATTGGATGGTAACGTATTAGTCATCTGACAAGATAAAACTGTGTTGGCCCGTCAACATTCAGCAATTCACAAAATACTAGTTTTCCATTACCTTTCCCTAGATTATTTCGGGGGTCAATAATGCTTTTTGGTAGGTAGACTAGATATCAAGCATCTCACTGAGGCCTCTCAAGAACTTTCATGATATCTTTTGTGTTTCTGTACGCACTTGCTGAATTTGGCAAGAAGGGTACACAGTAAAATTTTTCATATTAGACTTAACAATGGCTTTTATTTGGGGAAGAACTGTCCATCTTATATTCTATAGGTCTTCCCATACAAGAGAGAACCTCAAAAGAAGCAATGAGGATGTCAAACAGATCATACCGAGGAGAAGATACTGCTCTAGCTTGGCCAGACTCATAGTGTATGGTGGCCTCCAGCATTGATTCTGCCATAACAACCCTCTGTTCCATCTGAGCAACTTTAGCCATTGCCTTATCATATTTTTCCTGGACACATTACATATCACTAGTATGAACTTGTGAAATATCAAGATGAAAGTGAAGAATGGATTATCTCTACACGTGGTTTTAGGCTTTATTCATAGCCATGCAGTCGCCACCAGTAGGTGGGGAACGAAAAAGGATAAGGAGTTTGGCAAACCTCTTATAGACAAGACTGCATATCAATTTTAACTGTTGCTCTATCTTTTCAGTTATTGATTTAATGTAGAAATTCTCAACTTTCAGAACTATGCATAACATGAACAACCGTATTGCCAGATCTTTCATACTTTGGCAAATTTGGACAAGATATAAATAATCCAAATTAAAATAATAATTTCTTTAATTTATAAAATTGAATAAGTTTTTGCAGTTAAAAAGTGATGACACTAACCTGAAGCACACATACTGCATTTTTCTGTGTGGATGCTGCTTGCTCAGCATTTAAACGGGCTTCTTCAGTTATTCGCTGTTCTTGCTCAATTCGCATCAGGACCTACAGCATTAGTGCACAGATTACTACATGATGCAATGGCTGAAGACTTAACCATTCATCCACAAAGGATTTATATGTTAGGTGATCCAATCATGAAAACTAAAACCTGAAGCATTGCATATTCTTGTTCTTTCTTATCAGCAAGGGCCTGTCTCAGTTCAGCCACCTCTTGTTCCAACAGCTCAATCTGCAAACAATGCTAAGTTCCCTCAGAACATTGAATTGGAGGAGCTTGAGGAGAAAATGGAAGGCATGTCTATAAGGCATATATATAATAACATTTTTTCTTGTTTTTTATTGCCAAAAAGCAGAATTAGTTCAATTTAGAGCATCTTAGTATCAGATTTCTCCCTGTTAATCAATGAATTGGGATGGAGTTACTAACTAATAGGGTTCGGTTGTTTAATTTGTCAACATTATGAAATCAAGAAATACTTGTGGGAAAATGTACTCCAAAAGCGTGAAGCATGGATTAGCGAATGGTCAGAGAAAAATCTTACAGAGATAAACTTCTATCAACCTTGCAAATATTCCCGTAAGCTAGTAACTTATAGATGCACGATGCTACAAAATCTAGATTATGATCCAAAAAGATTCAAGCGCAGAAAACACTTCAAACTTAGGAAAGGAGAGAGGTGTTTTGCATTTTCTTCAAAGTTTATACCACCAAATTCGTGTACTTTCTTAGGTAAATCAAGTAAACCAAATACTTCCAGTTAATTCAACTCTATATGTACCTTTGCAGTCAATTCCCGTCTATTATCTTCTTTAACCATCTCCATGAGTGCTGTCTCAAGCTCCTCAGCCCTAAGCACACAAATAACATGCAATATTGAAATTTCCATCTAAGAAACATCAAATTAGTCACACTACAAGCAATAAGGTTTATCAACAAGGAGTCACTTCATAGCTGAAACTGATTGCTGCTCATTGTTTGTTATCAGATGCCAGCTAACAGAATAAGAAAGCCTTAGTGAAGCAATTTGACACAATAAGAGCATTACAATGGAAGGCTGGATATGTGTATTTAGCAATTAAATAATAAAGGAATAAAAAGAAGATGATGCCATGGGAATAAAAATTTCAGCCAAGGATAATGCTTAAAGTTACACAAATGATGGTCAATCAGCAAACTGATTAGACAAGCAAAAAGGAGGATTCTGAAGCAACCACAGTTACTCTTAGCTTCCGTACTTTCCTTTATCATAAAGAAGCAATGTTCTCATCATTTTATCTACACCAGATGCAAGCCTCATAGAAAGTGCAATCAAATGTTTGATGGTTGTAGACAGTTAGATGCCACAAGAAAGCACCAACCTGAGTATTGCAGATCTTTTCTCATCCAACAACCTGCACAATTCAACCTTCATCCAAACCACCTGCACAACAGCTGTTAATGGCTGAAATTTAAAATGAGTGCGAACAAGCCACATACATTTTCGCTTAGCTTAAGATTGACAGACTATTGCTCTAGTGATCTATCTAGCTTTCATGTTAACCATAAATGTCCTCCCATTGTGTAGTGAGTCCTGCCCAATTAATATTTCGCGGTCCGTGTCAAACACATTGATTAATACTTATGACAGGGTATCCAGGTACCATCGGATTTCTTGGATATAAATCCCTTGCATACTTAAAAATTTGTGCCATAAAAATTCTTTATCTCACATGACTACGTGATGTCTCCACTGGGAACAATTAAATCAACTGGGTCTGGTGAAAGATACTATGATAATCACTCTGTTTCAAAGGAAAAACAAGATTAATAAAACAAATTACTAGACTCTATAGCATCAAAATAAGCATCCAAGTATATGACTTACAGATAAAGCACAAAAGGCAGCCTACTGCACATATAAGAAATACCTGCTCTTGGAGATCTGGTAAAGAATCTGCTTCTGAGTTGTTAGAAACGCCAATGAGAAAATCATCTAGATTTGAGGAGCATGTATTCAATTGGGACACTTCTCCTTCACCTATCTTTTCTTCTTCTACAAGGGGCACATGGTCATGCTTGAAACTGTACAGCTTTGATGCAAGCCCCTTGGAATCATTCCAAACTCTGCCCTTTTTAAACCTTTCTTCAACTATTTCGAGTATTGCTGGTCTATGTTTTTTTCTCATCTCTTCTAATCTAGCTTCAGTTACAGCCAAAAATCCCATACAGGCAGTCAAAACAAGCTGGCTGCTATCAAATGTTGATCCCGCAAGATTTTGTAATAAAGTAATCGCATCCCCCGCATCCTTAGATGTAAGTAATGCTGGACCTGGCAGTTGTGTGGCGTAGAGTCATGTTTTTTAAAGAAATTCTAATCATAAAGAAAGTGAGGTAATAAGAAAAGTTTAATCTCAACATATATCAAATTAACATCATTCTTTATGTTCCTTATATTAAACATACTGTATAACTCCATCAAAGCAAGTGCAGTTCGGAAAAGCATTACACGATTTCCTTCAAATAGCAGAACATCCCAAATTCTGAGAACTGGAGAGAAAAGAGCCAATTAGAAGAGTTCCACATTGATTTTGAAACACGATATTGGAGCAAGTTATTTTAGCAGACCACAATAAGTTGGTCTAAAGCTTAAACTAAACCAGCTTACCGCTTTCCCAAGGAAGCATGTTGACAAAAATTGAAAGGAACCAAGGTCCAGATAACCAAGTCACCTGCACTCCCAAGTAATCCAGGTGATTAACTGCATCAAAACACCATTGCAATGAAAAACGCTATCCAAATTACTTTGCCTATGTAAAGAATTGCAAAATTACAAAAGATGTTTGAGGAAAAAAAGACTACCCAATTTAGGAAATCTTTCACGCATTAACTCCTCAAAAACAAGTTGGTCCACCTAAAAACAGGAGAATATTTTAAGTATAGGGTTCACCGTGCAAATAGAAATCTAATGAAGATAACAATATATGACGGTGCAGATAGAAGAATGCTCTGTGCAAGAAATTTTGATGAACCACACCTGAGATTCTATCATCTCCTCTGTATAGTAGCCATCAAAAAATTCATCAATTATGCCCACAAAAGTCCTGAAAAAACAAAGCATTACTCAAAATGAGTTGTCACGGTTATACTTTGTGTTCATATATGATGGATACCTGAGCTTATCAGTTATGCCTCACACGACTGCTATAATGAATAGTCAAAATTGACTTCATGATCTTGTTGAGAAAAAGGATCTCTGTTATCAATTTTATCAATTGTTTGATACTTATTTCCAGTTTGAATATTCTGTATGGTTTATGGATAGCCCAAGATTCAAGATTGACCTTAATTATTGGACAAAACTTAAGAATTCTCCAAATCAGTATTTTTACTTTGGGAGTTCAGGAGGTGAGGGGATTCGAGGCGAAGGAAAAAAACTGAGCTTCTACCACAAAGAGAATATGATCTATGCTCTTCATGCTACAAAATGTCACCTTATATGCTTTACTTAATAAAATATCCACATTCAGCTAAAATATTCATATATAGAGCAATAGTGATAAGATAAGCTAGACATACCAAAATGCATTCTCCTCAGGCATCAGAAGTAGCAACAAGCCAGCAAAGAAATTCATGGCCTGCAAATATATCCCTGATGAGGTGAATAATGCGAATGTTGCAACCAGATATCTAATAAAACCCCATCGCATTTATCAGGAATAAGAAAAACAACAAATTTCTATTAGAAAGGTAATAATAGATAAGATTCAAAATTTCTAGTGGAAAATAAGAACACAGCTCGATTAGAGTTAGAAAGAAATCAACACTGAATTCTAGAAGATACACCAGCAAATACAACTAACCTGACAATACCCAACAGAGGGGTTATGCTTAGCATATGCTAAAAGTAAGCGCCTCAAGGAATCCCTACCATGATCATCCAAAGCAGGATGCCCTGGGAAAGTTCGAGGAATGTCCTGAAAAGTAAACACAAAATCATTCCAGGAGAAAAGTGAATAAAAATCCAAAGCAAAAGAAGTAGAACCTACAAATTTAACAGATTTCAACGATAAAGTCCAAGGCGCATGCATCTAGACCTTCTCAATCTGCCTTTTCCATTTTACGGGCACCCCATCGCTTTCACCAACATTAAGTTCTTCAGCCAGCAACTCCTCATAATATCTCTCCACTCGACGTGCCTTTACACCAACAAAAGCTTGCCACACCTACAATGGCAGGACATATATGAAAAAGTATCTAGCAGAAAGTAAGAACTTGCTAAACATCAATATAATAATCAGATCAACTTTACCTCGCCCCTGAGATCCTTTGGCACTCCCCCATGAACAAGAAACTCAAGTTCTTCTTTCCAAGGAAAAAAGGGTTCCTTAGTGGCTTCAGTGTTTTCACTACTTGTCTCTGCAGATGTACTAAAGTTCTCATCTAAAATCTCTTTAACACAAATCTCCTCCTCGACATCCTCTTCTGTCTGAGATTCCATCTCTTTTGGTAGTGGAAGATGGCCTCCAGCTTTAGCAATATGCAAGTTTTTCATTTCCTTTGAATTCTTCACACGAAAACTCATTAGGTTCTCTATGGCATGAAGGGATGGTCTAATCAAAGACCATTTTTTAATCTTACTAGCCTTTGTTTCTTTTGAATGACTATCCTCCTTTTGTACTTCTGAAGGTGGCACCTCTTTGATGAGTTTCTCCGAAAATTGTGCCTCTTTTTGTGAGTCTTCCAAATTCTGAAGATCTCGTGGTTCTGCTGACTGCCCCTCTATTTTGGGTTCCTCTGAAAGTTGCACCTCCTTTTGTGGTTGTTCTGAATCCTGAGCTTCTTTTCCAGATTCCTCCAAATGTTGGACTTCGTTTTGGTGTTCTTTTGAAGACTGAACCTCGTTCTTAAGTTCCTCCATACATTGCACCTCCTCTTTGTCTTCCTCTGAAAGTTGCACGACCGTTTCAGGGCCACATTTTGTTGAAACATCAGAATCAGATGTCTTCCCACTTGAATAATCCCCCTCCCTGCCACGGTTTGAGACAATTTCTAATGCACACTCAGTTGTTTCACCCTGTGATTTCTCCTTGCATTCCTCCTCATACGAGCAAGATTGACCATATTCCAATTGACGGTCAAGGAAGTTTTTCCACTTACTGGATCTTTCACCTTCCTCCTCCTGATTTGAAGAATATATCATATAAGTAAGAGAGAAAAAAACCTTTTTACTTCCAACGCTCTTGGGCAATTAATGTCAACCATAGATGCATGCTAAAATCCAGAAATGCCATTTGAAGAATACTTTTTCACAAAGCATGAGCATAACATAGGAAGTATACTTGCACTAGTTATTGAAAGTTAGTGTTTCTTTAGAGCTGATATTTTGTTTTGCAACAGTTGGTTGATTGGTTAATATATTTTGAACAATAACTAGATTTTCAATACTATACCAACTTGGCATAGGGCAGATTGGCTAAATTGGCTTTAGCTATATCAACTTCCACAAAACACACAATAGGGGATTTGCTACCCAGTTACCTTGTAGATGCTCGCATACTCTCTGTATCTTTCTATGTGTTGAGGTCTCAAAGCAAATCCATAGGAGTCCCTGTATTAAACAATAAAATTTTGAATCTAGTTTTGATCAATATATACCCAATTAAGTTCATAAATACTGTAAACACGCATGGCCACAAATGAGAAGCATGGTTAAACAAAATATAACATTTCAAAATATAAAATGTGAAAGAGGGAAGACAACTCATGTCCAATCTGACTTGCCTGGATTCAACCTCCAATGTACGCCTACTTAACAAGGACAACAACATACTTTACAAAGGCTTCCAATTCTACTGCCCATAGCTTTCTGCCTATCTTCACCAACAGCAGAGTTCTAATCCTCCATTTTACTTAATAGTTAAACTTCATACACCTAAAATGCACCCCACGGTCACCTGTCCCTCAAACGCATAACGATCACAAAAAAAGCTTGCATCTTTTTGAGTTTAAGACGATCAAATGAAACCCCAAAACTTTTAGAAAATAAATCAGTCCCCAAGTATCAATTTCATCTCAAAAACTGCATGCAAAGCAACATCTTGAGCTATGAACTAAAGTAATATGACCATCCAGTCACCACCACCACTCCAAGAACAAGTATCCCCTGTTTGAGCTCTCAGATCATTAAGAAAAAACCGGCAGAAGTTTTCAAAGAAGTAGAGAAACTTAAGCTCTAAAAGACACGTTTACATGCAAGAATTTTTCAAAAAATGAATAAATAAAAACGGAACTAATGCTTATGAACAGTGTTTTGTCGTGTCTACCTCCTCCTGTGTTCTACAAGGAAGGCCTTGCTGTCCGCCATGTCCGGCTTCGTCCACTGAAAGCGTTTTTAGTGTCTGAAGATTCGGGAAATCCAAGGATCATCCTTTAATTTCTGCCAACTGAATAAAAGTTACGATCTTTCTACAGGTTCGTTTCATTCTTTTCCATTTCTAGTCGTTACCCAGCAATTAAATGATGGTCAGTCACGTGTTAAACTTTGGCGGGTTCTCTTCTCAGTCACAATCAGAGTTGCAGGATGGGATTTGCTAAAACGACATGTGCTTTCACTGTTAAAAGTTGATGAGTGGTTGCCACGTGGAGGGAAGTTTGTGAGGAAAGCTGCGATTGTCACGTAACTAGTCACATTATGAAATTTACAAATTCAGCCCAACAATAATTGTTGAATTTTTTAATATTTTTATTTTTTAACTTTTTAAAAATATATTTTATTAATATTATTGACAGAGCTTATGAAAACTAGCATTTAAAAAATTCATCAAATTTTATTTTTATCAAAATAATATTTTAACTTTTTATATCAAATACATTGGTGATTATATATATTAAAAATAATTACATATTTATTTTTTTAATTTTAAATACTTAATTAGAATTTTAAAAAACTTAACACTAAAATTATAAAGTTTAAAAGTTTTAGAACTTTATAATCTATCATCCTTTTTATAAGGTAAAAGAATTATGAAACTAAGTTGAGCTACATTTAATTCTTAAGTGATGGAATGAGGGTTTGGTTACTAATTTGGAGATGACAATAGGTCGGGCTCGGGCTAAAGTCTAACAGGGTCGTAAATGGTCCAACCCTACCAAACTGAATTATTATTTTTTAAGAAAATAAAAAAATGTTATTTTTTTGCAAAACAATTTCATTTTGCCCTTATTTGTTGGGCCTTGAGTTGGGCCTGAATAATTGGGGTCTAAAAAACCAAACCCACTGCTTAGTTAACCCGAACCTGACCTATTGACCACAGGCCGGGCCAAAATTGCCATCCATAGTGATCAAGGGCACCTTCCCCTCCACGTTTTGTACACTCTTGAAATCTCACATTAATTAACAATCTATATGTTTTCTATTTTTATTTTAAATTTAGTTAAAAATTATCTATTTGAGTTTTTAATCTTTTTAATTTTGATTTCTTCCAATTTTTAAAATCTATGAAAATCATGTTTCTATTTTTTCATATTCTAATTTACTATAAACTAAATATATAATATATAATTCTTTAATATTAATTATTAATAAAAAATATGAATAATTTAATTCAATATTATATATTCAATTAATTAAAATTAAAATTAATAAAATTTATGGTCATTTTTATTTTATTTAATAATTTATTTAATTTTATGTTAAAATTCAAAATAAATTTAATTTAATAATTATAATATATTAGAAATAAAAAATCATTTTTAAATCATTTATTTTAATATAATAAAATAAAATAATTTTTATTAATATATATTATATAAAAGACTAAAACAAATTTAATTAATTATAAATAATTTATTTTTAAAATTTATCTAATATATAATTATTATAGGTAATAAAAATATATCTATAATAATATTAACAAAGAAAAAGGCTTTTATTTTTTTAAAAAATACAAACTAAAACTAAAAATTAAAAATCACAACAAAAAAACTCATTTAAGATTTTAAGTCACTAGACAAGGATACAATACAAGTAGTGTCTATCAGCCACATATCACATATGGTTTATATTTAGTACAACTCAACGCAAGTTTCTCTGCCAACTAATACTGTTCAGTAACTGAGAACCCTTATTCCATACTTATAAACTGGTGACCTCCTCACTGCCCCTGCAATGGAAAACATTCAAAAACGGCTAATTAGAAGAACTGTCATGAACTTAATCATGGTACTAAACCATCTACGACCAGAAGTTTACCAAGAAGTACTTCGTGTAAGCCTCAACTACTTCCTTAGGGTCAGCTTTCTTTGTCTGTTTGTAAGCCTCAACCTTGTTCATCTCCTGCACCAGAATATTTGAAGAAAGAAGTTAAATGAATCATCTTAAGCTCAAAGTAAGAGCAGATGCAACAGATAATTAGTCCTCATCAAGTGAGGATTGTAGCTCTTGTCCCCTTAGACACAAATAGCGCAACCGGCCACTAAAGAGGCAAGGAGAGGATCAATGTAGTTGAGCTCGACTTAAGGAAAGGGTAGGACTGATACTAGCTACAGCAACTGATTGAGCAAAGTGGAGTAGAAGTTAGGCATTGATTGAAGCTTCATCCGGAGATTCAGCGGTAGCAAGTTTAGGAATAGGGAGAAGATTGGTAGAAACGTGGGAGATAAACCAATCATATGAAAACAAATAAAAGATTAATAGAAAGAAAGAACAAAGTACCTCAATCCAAGTAGCAAGTTTTGGCCTGCCAGCAGTTATGTCATACTTAAACGCTTCTGATAGAAAGATTTGGAATCTATCAGTAACTGTAATATAGGCTATATCCACCTGAAGAACCAAAACTCATTTCCATGAGATAAGAGGATAAAAGATCATGAATCAAATGAAAACTAAATAATTCAACGTTAAAATCTACGAAAGTCATGTATTAGATGCTATGAAGCTCTAGAATTAAACGACTTAAGCACTTGGCTTACCAAACTCAATTGGCCAAGTAAGAACGGACCATCATCAAATTTATGAAGAGCATTTTCCAGATAATCGAAAGCAGGACCTGCAGCAAAGTGGCTGATTCAAAGACTGAAATTTATACATTCGATGTCATCCACAAAACAATATCGCACTATAACGAAACTTACCGGCTTCTTTTGAAACATCTCCCTTAAATGATTTATAAACTGTGCCGCTATACGTATCAAAGTAAGAAAACATCTCCTCTGCAAACTGTTTCTTGGCAGGATCCTGCAGTATTTTACAGCAAAATTTAACCAAAGATCAGAAAGACAAGTGTGTATTGAGGGATAATAGATAAACTCACGCATCTTACATCTGGGAGAAGAGATGGCCCTTCAAAGTTGCTATCAATGAACTTGATCAGATCAAGACTATCGCGAATGAATTTTCCATCATGCTCCAAAGTTGGCACCTAAGGCAACAAACACTCCAAACTCATCAACTAAACAACCAAAATTCAACCTTGTTGACCATACTCTTTATAATAAAATCTGAATTTTAAAAGCTAATGCTCATTATAATCATCTACTTCACATAAGTAAAGACATACATACATATATATACACACCTTATTGGTGGGGTTTACTTTCTCTCCGTACCAAGCAGGCCTGTTTTGAAGATCCAAAGGAACTAGCTTTATCTTATCCTGCAATCCCTGTAAACCCCCGAAATATAGCGTATAAGTAGAGCCATCTTGGATAAGAAATTAAGCATACACAGAGCGAGATATAAATTATGCAACCTTAAAGTTCCTGGTGAACCACGCTCGCTGAGCAAATGGACAAATGTAACTGAGATAAAGCCTATAAAAGATCCATTTCAACAAAACACACAAACCCCAATCAGACAACTCAACAAAGAACAGAGGGTAACGAATAATACCAAGTACCAATAAAGAAAAACCAGAGAAGTGTAAGACAAAACACACTTTGTGGTTCCATCAAGCAGCGGAGGTGGCTCTGAGGTGGCATCTAATGGTGGGAGCAAGTCCTCCGGCACGCTCTTATCCAAACTTTAAATCCAGCAAAAAACATGAGAACTTAGTAAGAGAAAGGACAATATAACTAACTCCAGGAAAAAGGGGTCGATACGGAGGAGATTCTTACGTAGCCGCAGCCATGATCAGTCGAGTTCCGGCGAAAAGAACAGAGAAGGGTAGAGAAGTACTATAGTGCCTAATCTCCGGAGAGGTTTTATGGTTTTGGGGCAGATGATCGTGGACGGAAATGAGCGTGAAGCAGAAAGTTGGTGGAGCTTAAAAAAATGGCCTTGACCTTGAGCCGTGAGAAATGACCTTAGCAGTGACGACATGGTTCGCAACAGAGAGAGGCCGAGTTGGCGGGATTAGAGCTTTTAGACATTTTCTATTTCGGGCCCTTTCGTTTTAAATATTTGGATAAACTTGTGCATGATTGATTTTTTTTTTATTTTTTAACATTAGAGCTAATTTTTTTAATTTTTAATATAAATTGTTTATTTTGGTTTATTTTATTTTTTGTCAAATTGAATCTTTTAACTTATCTAATAGTACTGTCTAATTTGATATAACGTGTAATTATCACACTTTCTTTTAAATTTGGACTGATCGGATACAGCTTGAAATCAATAAGTTAAGCACGTATTAACCGAGTCAGCTCAGTTTTCTTAAAAAATCAAACCTTGGGTTGGGCTTAGGTTCAAACTACTCAAGCTATTGGGCCCTGTTTTTAGAGTCCAACCTTTGAATTATAAAACGTGAGCGTATTATTGCTTGTCATACAAACGTAAGCGTAAACCAGTCAAATCATGAAGCTTAAAGTATTATTGTTGGATCCCGCTTGTTTCCGAAACCCAACAAGTAAGTATAGGTGTGATTCTTCTTGATTTGATGAACGATGTATGTTTTGTGATAGTTAGAAGTGAAAATAAAATTGAATATATGTAGGAGGTTATGGTATCAGAGCAAGAGTTAGGTTCCGAAAACGGGATCCAACAGTTATGATATCAGAGCAAGAGTTGAGTTTCAGAAACAAACGCAATCCAACACAAGCTTAGCCTGATCGAGACTTGACTTTTATATATAAAACGAAGTCATTTTGACATTTTAAATTGAAAAAAAAAAGATTGGGTTGATTTGGGCTCAACCTACCTTTGGCCCAATCAGTCTCAGGCTCAGCTCGACCCAATAGCCAAGCCTAAGGTTGAGGTCCAGTCTAGCCAATTGTCATCTTTATAAATAAGTTTATAATTAATTTAATAATATTAGTATGTCATAAAACATGATTTAAACTATAAAATTAAATAGAAATTATTTAAAAGCAAAATAAAAATTTAATATTTCTCTCTTTTGGAATATCTTCAAACACTGTGTACTAAATTTGACTTATTGTTTATATGATATATACATGCATATAATATTTATACGTACATCAAACTATATTTATTTAGTATCATTTATATATGTAATGCAATATAATTAAACAACTATTGAATATAAGGCATATTTTTTTAATTTAATTAATAAACTGTAAAGATTATATTTGAAATAAATAGTAAAATTATTGGTATTTGTTGTTCAACATTTAAAACAAAACATTGTTATATATTTTATTTCGATGAAATATTTATTTTTATTTATTCTTATAATTTTAATTTGTTTATTTATTATATACCAATTTTATAACGGTTTAATACTAATTGAACTTTTTTTTTGCTACAAAGGACGAAAAACAACAACAATAAAACTCTAGCTAACGCAAGGCTCTGTAGTATTGGACGCCGTGCTAGTCACGACGAAGTAAGTCCACAATCGACATCAGAGGCTCGGTAAGCATATGAAGGTCTGGACTGGACATCTCTGCAATAGAGGCTAGTCTATCAGCACACTGGTTTCCTTCACGACTCACGTGTTGTAGCTGCACCTCTCAGCATCGGTGTAGTAGGCCACAGGTACCTGCCACTAAAAAAATACTTTCAGGAAAAACCATATTGGAGGAGGAGAAAATGTTTATAACCTCTAGGGAGTCCACCTCCACTATCACTCGTCGATACCCCAGTGTCCATGCGAGGGTGAGGCCCGAGTGGACTCCCCATAATTCTGCAGTAACTGGAGAACCGCTGCCAATGTGATGTAGAAACCCGCCGCACCACCTGCCTTGACAGTCCCTAATTAAACCACCTACAGTGGCAAGATTCGATCGGTGCTTGACTGCACCATCCGAATTAATTTTGACCCAGGAGTCGGGTGGTTTCTTCCATCCTACTAAGATACCTTGGGGGAGGCCCTGATTCCTCAGGATGCAACTTTCCATTGAACGTGCTCTACCGATCCAAGCCACATACTCCAGGACGACTCGAGACCTGTCCGCTGGCCAGGCAAAATTAGCTTCAAACAGGCTCCGATTCCTCCACTGCCATAGAAACCAACAGACGACACCATAAATAGTAACCCAGGCCACCCGATTCTCCTGTGGAGGTGTGTGGAGGTTGTGAGCTACCCATCGGACTAGACCCCGTTGGAAAAATTCTGGATCCACAGCTTCTGGGGCTAGTTGACCCCAAAAGGCTTTAGCTCTCGGACAATCACGGATAACGTGCAAATTAGAATCTTCTTGGCCATAAACCTGACAACTGCTATCCGTAGTGAGCCGACGAGTCATATGCTATTGGTTCGTCAGCAATTTACCCTTAGTCAAAAGCCACAAGAAGGCTTGAATCTATTGTGGCCCCGCCCATTTCCAAATTAAGTCCCACATGCGATGATGATCCTCCATGCTGCATCCGACAATTAGCTCATAAGCAGACGCAACGGTAAATCGTCCATGACTTGTAAGGCCCCAGGTCATGCTATCCTCCTCTATGCGCTCTACACCAGGCTGGATTTCCGCTAGCTCCATACAGATCGAGGAAGGGAGATAGTGTCGGAAGAGGTTCCATCGTCATTGACCGGTGTCAGTCGTAAAGTCCGCCACTGTGGCGTGCGGAATGTTAACAAGCAGAGTGGAAGTGACCACTAAACATAGCGGTCCCCAGTTATATACCCAATTATCTAGCCAAAAATGAATATGTTTCCCATTATCCAGCTGCCATTTGAGGCCTTGGCGAACATACTGTCAGGTGGCAAAAATGCCTCGCCACGTGCCCGATGCTCGTTGCCTATCGATGGAAGAGGGGGTAGTATGAGGTCCGATTCGATATTTAACCCGAAGGATACGAACCCATAGAGCTGGCTGAGTCAGCAAAGCCTAGCCGAGCTTGGACAACAAGGCATCATTGGAAGCTCGGATATGTTTAATATCTAGCCCCCCGTTAGATTTGGGCTTACATACGGCTTCCCAATTAACCAGGTGTGTTTTCCTCTGGGGCTCCACGCGCATGAGTCGCTCCAAATCATCACATAGTTGTCTCGGGATCCGCACTGTTTGCACCGTGTAAATGGGCAGGGCTGAAATCACAGACTGGGTGAGAAATAGATCCGAGTTTTAGCATTGTTCACTTTTTGACCGGAAACCTAACAAAATAACTCCAAAGTTTTAGCAATAACTTTGGTTTGAGAATCCTCTGCTTCAGCAAACAAAACGAGGTTATCGGTAAAGAAAAGATGGGAGATGGGTGGCCCTGTAGTGCTGAGCTTGACCGGTTTGCTTTTTATTTCTATATCAACTAATTATTTTATCAAATACTTAAAGGGCAAATTTAACCAAATAGAATACATAAAGCTAAAGACAACCAAAAACCAAGATTTAACTAATCAAGCTTATCATATAAACTAAAGTTAAGATTTGAGAATAACAAAAACTAAAATTGTCACTTCAACAAGTTTTTACAAAAGAAATATTACATATATTTAATTCTTATGCCAACTTTAGATACAATAACAATTGTTGATATCATTCAACTCCAATTATTCGGATTGAGATCACCTTTTTCTATCACCCTATTCTTCACCTTTGTTTATTTAGTGCCTGTTTGAATGAGCTTATATCAGTAGAGTTTTTGTTAGTGGAGCTTTTTTCAGTAGAGCTTTTTTTAGAAGAGCTTTTATAAGAAGCTAGTTGACTGTTTGTCTGTCAATTAAAAAACAGCTTTTTTTAAAGAGCTTTATACAGTAGATTGTTTGGTAACATAAAAATAAAAAGCACTTTTATTAATTTTAACTATACTTTATTTTGCAATAAAAATTATTTATGCATATAAATAATACTCAAAGTATATTAAACAATGGGTTTACATTTATTTTACAATTGTTTGACAAATTCATTTCCATCTTGTAGAAAATTATTTAAAGAGATCTCTCATTTTCTTGTAGGGAACACAACTAATATAAAAAATATCAACATTTCTGAGAAAATCTCAAGGGCATGACCTGCAAAACCATTTAAAGCAAGGCTAGTGATGATTGATGTCCAAGAAACACTATCCTTCTCTTTCATTTCATGGAAGATCTCTAATGCTTTCTCACCAGCTCCACGATTGCATATATGTTAGAATAACGAATAAACTGAATGTGGAGAAATCGAAATACCTCGTGCGATTGCTCTTTTGCTTGGAAAGTTTACATTTTTAGAATTCTTCTAAGCTTTCAGTCTGAAAATCAATGGTGTACTTTTTAGAAAGGTATAGAAGATTAGGGACCTAAAAAAGGAACAAGACCCTTTGTACTCATTAGGGTGTTCTAACCATGTGTCATTTAATTTTATCCACACATTTATGTAGGCCCCACATAAATGAGTGTATAAGATTTAATGAAATCGGGTAGGAACTGGGTTACGAAAACAGGGGATCTGTTCGCCCTTAAAAACCGCAAGAAAAATATATCATTGTGCTTTCATCAAGCACATTGATTGCTACTACAACAAAAAGGACATTAATATCCATTAATTACACAATGTTGGACCATATATGAGCATCGAAACTAAAGTTGCGAATATCGTACCAGACTTGATACCGGATTGAGTTCTAGTACGGTACTGTACCAATATCGGTCAGTACCAGATACCGTTTCAGGTAATTTTTAAAATTTATGAAATAATCCCTAAAATTTTTAAAATTTGCAAAATAGTCCATTAGTATATTGTAAAGTTATATTGTATACTTTACTAGTTTACTTTTTACATAAACTCTGTTTCCAAAAATCATAATAATAAATAATAATCACAATTAATATGAAATAACAATAATTGTTAAATATTTCACATGTAAATAATAACCACTATTAATATAAAAAGACAATCATCATCATACAAATATAAAATTAAGAATAATACAAAGTATTTAAAATATTACAATAATAAAATTT
>JAOTAX010000004.1:30323406-30334189 GCA_025629825.1 Erythroxylum guanchezii
ACATAATTTTACAGAACTCACAAACAAGGCATTAACTCATATGATACAAAGTTTCAACATCCACAAGAGAAAGTTGAAATTAAACAATAAGAAAAGATATAAACAGTGAATGATAAAGAAAGACAGGAAGAAGTCTTATCTGCTCTACATTACATGAATATCATGAAAGACATCCAGAAAGACAGGAAGAAGTCTTATCTGCTCTACATTACATGAATATCATGAAAGACATCAATTATACAAACTTTTCACTTATTCCTAACACTGTCAAGAAATCAACAAAATAAACATAGCTGACGCTACTCCTTATAAACAAAACTGGATTTTGTGAGATAAAGCTCATCTAATCATCTACTTCATATAAGTAAAGACGTATATACAGACCTTATTGGTAGGGTATACTTTCTCTCCATACCAAGCAGGCCTGTTTTGAAGGTTCAAAGGAACTAGCTTTATCTTATCCTGCAATCCCTGTAAGCCCCACGAAATCTAGCATATAAGCAATGCCATCTGGAGCAAGAAGTTAAGCACACACAGATTTGAGATATAAATTATGCAACCTTAAAGTTCCTGGTGATCCACACTCGCTGAGCATATGGACAAATGTAACTTGTATAAAGCCTATAAAGAATCGATTCCAACCAAAGACAAACAAAAATCAGGCAACCCAACAAAGAACAAGGGATAAACAAAGCAATACCAACTACGACAATCGAGAAAAGGGTAAGAGAAAAACAGACTTTGAGGTTCCATCAAACAGCGGAGGTTGCTCTGCTGTGGCATCCAATGGTGGAGGCAAGTCCTCCGGCACGCTCTTATCCAAACTTTAAATTCACCAAAAAAAGATTAGCATTTTGTCAGGTAAAAGACAACATAACTATACCAAATGAATGGGGAAGGTCGATAGGGAGGAGATTCTTACTTAGTGGCACCCATGATCGGTTGAGCTCTGGAGACAAGAATAGAGAAGGCCAAAAAACTACGATGGTGGTTTGATCTTAGGAGAGATTCACAGGATTTTATAGTTTTGTAGCAGATGCATGCGGACGGAATTGTGGGTGAGGTACAAAGTGGCAGGCGCTTAGACACGATAAGCGACAGCTGACCTTAGCAATGACGACATGTTATATTTACCAAAAATTAAAAAAAAATGACGACATGTTACGAGACAGAGAGCATCCCGAGTTATTGGGATTAGACGCGGGCTATCTCACGATAAGCTTCTAGACATTTTCTGCTTTTTCTGCTTTTGGCCTCCGATTCCAGCATGGTTGGATAAACATGGTCACGTTGGTGATGTTTGATATATGTAATGTTGATATAAGCAAACACACAATTACATCTCTATTTCGTATTCCATCTGATCATTTCCCATTTGTGGTGGTGATTAGTGAGCGACGGCCGACGACCATATAAGTCAAGCATGTGAATCCAGCGAAGGTAAGGCCAGAAAGTTAGAAGACAAAGTTAACCAAGTCAAGGAGATGTGATAGGCTAAAGACCAAGCTTTAACTAACAAATGATAGGTTTAAGCTCAAGAATGGAATCATTTTCAGAGTTTGATTATGGCGTCAACATCTTGTAGTTGAGGAATGTAGATGCCACAGAAAAAGCAACAAGCATAACCTATTATGCATGTAAGTTATTCAAGAAAAGTTGGAGAACTTTCAGATTATAAGCAATTCTGACATGTTCTTACATCTTTTACTTACTGAAATTCCAATTCCCCAGATTGTTTTTGAACCATTTCAAAGTAAAAGTTCGTTTCTTGGCTTCGGTTAGTAAGAAATATGAAGGAAAACTGGTAGATCCACACCCTCTTTCTCTATCCATCAACTTGGTACTGAAAAGTTGAAGCTAAAATCGACCCAGTTGAGAATTTTCCACCAAATTGAATGGAGAAGGAAAGATGGAACTAAATTTTCTTATGTGAAAATCGAATACGAGTTTACAAGGATATACAACTAAACTGCTTCTCGATCCGGTGGCGGCGGCTAACCGGAGTTTTTCTTCATCAAACTTAATGCCACTCCTGCACCAGGACTAGTGGCTACAAAGCCAAGAGATGTCTCGGTTGCCACATGAAATCCTGCATCAAAAGCACGGGAAAAAATCTCAACCTTTTACAATCATGTTACAAATCTGCACTCAGCGAACTCTCTCCCTCTTCCATCAAGTTCCTTTCCTCATGTGTGTTAATTTATTTATTACCATTTATCCTTACGTGTATTATAAAAAATTTCAATGGATCTATATGGTGATAAAAGACCGGGTGTTTAAAATGTAATACACAAGAAAATAATCAGACATTTAATTCTGGAGTTTCTTTAATTGAGCCGTAACGTCCCTCATCTTTATGATGTGCTTATGCACACCTCGAACCCGAAGAATCTTGTGAATAAAAACTTCATAATTAGGAAGCTTGCAAGTATTTTGTCCGAAATTTTCAATTATTCATGAATAACCTTTAGTAGAGCTCATCAATACAATAGAGTATGGTCATGTTGTTTTACAAAATCACAAATTCCAGCAAAAAAAATTTCTTTTGATAAATCAGAAGGCTTTTATACAAATAATAGAAGATATGTACAGTCTAGAGATTTTGAGCCCGAAATCTCTTAACCAAAAGAGTTCAAAGGAATGTTCACCACTTCCTATTATCCTAAAACCATACAACAAACTCAATCAGCCTACTCTCTATTATTTTCCACCTAAAAGAACTTGAATTTAGCAAATCTGTCAACTAATAC
Organism: Erythroxylum guanchezii; assembly: GCA_025629825.1. NCBI lineage: Eukaryota > Viridiplantae > Streptophyta > Magnoliopsida > Malpighiales > Erythroxylaceae > Erythroxylum > Erythroxylum guanchezii. Next base: position 30,326,157 of record JAOTAX010000004.1, read on the forward strand.
AAGATATTCAACCCAATTTCAGAAGTATTCTCAATCAACAATACAATAGCATATTATATGTTGCCTGAAGTTAGTTCCCCTTTACTAGCCAAAAAGATCTGGATTTCCTATTTCCCTTGCAATGTCGGTAGATTGGAACCATGACTAACTTGTGATGGAAGTGAATGGTTTGCCCTTCATGTGTAGGACAGCGCGGGCTGGATGACCCTTTTTGGACTGAACTTGCACCTGACTGCATCACTTATAGGCAAAACATTAGAAATAAATTGAAACACAAGTAGTATTACCTTCTCTCAGTGTTTAAGCTGAGTTGCTCCATAACTTGAAAGTTCACACGCATAGAGAGATTCTTTTCATCCATGGCTTCATCTTTAAAGGTCCAATTATTTCTTTCGACCCACAGGTTATATACAGTAACAGAAAGAATAATGAGAAAGGAATTAATGTCACAGGTTCTGATGGAGGCTGGCTGGGAGAACCATAATAATATGGATTGAAAATTTGTAAGATGAGGTAAGTGGATCCAACAAAAATTTTAATTTCTATGTACATCACAGTTACGCGATTAGATAGCTTCCAACATTTATAAAGAACAATTTTAGCTGTAGTGCTAATCTCAGTTATCTTAGGTTATTCATTCTTCCAGATAGCATAATCAATAACCATCTACCCCAGATGAAAAAGAATTATCTTCTTCCAAAGCTTATAGTTTTCACCCTTCAATTAGGGAATTTCACAACTTATATTAGATAAACTAATAATTTGAATAATTACATAATTTAAACATACATGCTATTTATTAATAAATTGAGATTAACAAACATATATATATATATATGTATATGTATATATATATATGTATATGTATATATGTATATGTATATGTATATATGTATATGTATATGTATATATGTATATGTATATATGTATGACCAATGTAAAACATATCTTAAAATACATAAATCAAGTAACATAAAAAAATTGTCTGCAAGCTAAATTTTTTAATTCAAACAAATTTATTTTAAATTTTATTATAAAACTATTAAATTATATTCCAATTCGTAATACCTGTAGGAAAAGTAGAAAAAATAATTTGATATTTCATCATAATTAATCATTCAAATATAATAAAAATTCTTGCGGGATAAAATTTAGTGCACTAAAATAATTAACTACAATTAAATGTCTCAACTCTTTATGTGATTAATTGCATAAATATATAATTTTATATAATTAGGGTTATTGTAGCTAATCCCTAATAATTAATCACTAAAACATTTTATCCAAAATTTTATTCATAATGCAGAAATATAGACATAATAATTACGTGAATAAAAAAGTGAAAAGCTGATTCATGTTGAACGTTTTATACAAAAACAATTTCAACGCATAATATATCAGCATAATACCTTCAGTTCAGTTGGCAGAAGTGGGGCGCATGTTGAGCCTCTACAACTACATCAGAATTTTGTTTTTAATAAACAAACAAAATGATGTCGTTTGAAGAAAAGGTCTTCTTTAACCTCTAATCGGGTCATAACAACTTGATATGTGACTCGTCGCATACCAAATAAAACCATATCAAAAATACACCACAAAAAATTGATTTTTTTTAAATGTAGGAACATTTACAAAACACTTAAATGAAGATTTCTACCTTTAATCGGAAGACAAACTTCTAAAAAGCAACTCTAAAATGAAAAATTTTTAATATGAATTTTTTTTTCCAGAATTTGAAATTCTCTAAAAACTAAAACAAGCTAGATGTTATTGTGCTCTGATACCAAATATAAGTCAATTCAACATATATTCAACATTAATATACGTTATAATAACAAACAAACTGAATGCGGGAGAAATCAAAATACCTCATATCATTGCTGTTTTTTCTTAGAGAGTTTGCAATTTTTTAAAATTTTCTAAGCACTCAATTCCAAGATCGATGGTGTACTTTTCATAAAGGTAAAAGAGCTTAGGACCCCAAAAATCTTCAAGAAAAATATATCAATGTGCTTCCATCAAGCACATTGACCATCACCACAAAAATAAGACATTCATATCCATTAATTATATCGCATTGGACCATTTATAGGTATTAAAACTACCAATAATATGGAAAATTCTCCCATATTAATTATGTTCACTTAGTATCTGCCTAGCGGAACTCTATTTGAGATCATTTCATCTCCTTTCTTTCTATTTCTCTTTTATCATCGAATTTATTCTTACTATCCTTAGTGATACGACGAAATGCTATCTTCAAATATCAACAACAACAACGACGATGACAACAATAACAGCCTTAATGCACAAGGCTCCCTACTTAAGGGACATTAATTATACGCAACATTCCTTTTGCATTTTATAGAAAGGTTATTTTTGTCATTTGAACCCGTTACCTTTTAGTCACAATCTTTTTTTTTTTGGTAATTCAGAAGATTTTATACTGATTAGAAAAGTTATGTACAACACTGGAAACTGCTTGAGTAGTAATCTCTTACCTAACAAAAGGAAACATAAGAGAAATACATGAGGAAGCTACAACACTTCCTTATAACAACACAAACAGCCGAGATCAACTACAGCCTTCCTACCAAGAAAAACTTGAAGGAGCTAGCCCATCTACCCAGTAACAAACTTACCAACAAACAATTTACAACTCTTTTAATCAACCATCAATTAATTACTAACCAAATCAACCTACTGCTCAACTTAAGATTCTATTGAGATACCTGGAATCCAACTGTAAGTGATGGTTTTCCAACTGTTGAAGTTTGTGGACTTTTTCCTATCATTCATCTTATCTGTTCCGAAAAGACCAAAACCTTCCAATTCCATGTTTTCTGTTTGTAAACAAGATGTTTCCTGATCCTGTCCTCTCTTCTGCTTTGGAGTCTGAAGGGATGTTGGACCTCCATCTAGCCCTCCTGGAATAACGAGCTTTTCCAAACAAAGAATTTCCAGGTGCAATCTTCATTTCTGCCAGTGCCGAAGATGGTTCTTGTACTTGTCTGCTCTTCGAATGTAGACACATAGGCTATTGAGCCAATTGATATTCCTGATCTATCAAACCTGCAAAAAAAATGTTAGTGAAATATAAACTTAATTGATTACCTCCTTTCGGTGTTTGAGTTGAGATGTTCTATAACTTGGGATATTACTCTGGAGTTCACACTCCCAACATCCTTGGCTTCATCTTTGAAAGTTCTAGCATTTCTTTCAGACCAAATATGGTAAACAGTTGTTGAAAGAAGGATTGGGAAAATATTAAAGGCTGATGAGAATGGATTGAAGGTTTGGCTTATTAGGGTAGTGTAAATGAAAATGTAAAAGACATTGGTCCCAAACAGATTTAGAGAATGTACACTTAAAAAATAAGTGGTCAATGGTTTCATTATCCGAAATACACAAGGAACAGTGGTTAGGAGCTTGGAGGTAGGAAAGTTTGTCCTAGGTTTGTAACTTTTCAAGGAAAGCAAGCCAAAGTATAAAGGAGCACCTAGGTCTATTACTTTTAGACCATACTAGCTTATGCCAAAGAATTTCCTGTATAAGAGGTCTCAAGAAATTATGGGCTGAACTATTAGTATACTGTCTTGTGGGACTAGCTAGTCATTCCAGACAATTAGATTGGGAACTATTTGGTTGGTACTGAGGTGGTTCAAGGTTTCTAATGAACTCTATGGATACCGCCATCTCCACTCATCATTGTTGATAATTTCTGAGACTATTACTATCATTGGAAGCTCCAAGCCATTGATCTCTCTCGGAGAAGAGAAGTTCTTCAGGATTCCTCTTGGGTGCCAGGGATCCTACCACAAAAGAGTAGAAATACCATTTCTAATCCTAAATCTGAATTGGTTCCCCATTTTGTCCCTCACAAATAAAATTTTTCTCCAACCCCAAGAACTATTGTAGGTAGGTTGGGCAATCCAGAAGTTTGTCCTTCTCAGAATGATGGTATGCACCCACTTAACCCAGAGAGCCTCCCTATCTTTAAACAGATTCCAAATTCTTTTCCTTAACAGGACATAATTCCATGTAGTCAAATGTTTCACTTCTAAACCTCCCTCCTTTTTCGGTCTACTAATGTCACTCCACTTAACCTTGGCTTGAGATTTCGAATCTACCTTCCCAGCCCACTAAAAATTCCTAAGTTTAGTCTCTATATCCCTTAGGATGGATGAAGGGAGTATGAAATGGGCAGACCAGTACACTTGGAAAGAAGAAAGGACATAAATCACCAATTGGATTCTACCAGCATAAGAAAGACTTTTATGAGTCCAATTGTTGATCCTCTTATCTATTTTGTCCAATAGGGGGAGGCAATCCCTCCTAGATAACCTACCTGATATGAGGGGTACTCCTAAATACCGTATGGGAAGAGTGCCTTACTTGAGACCGGAGACAAGTTCCATTAGATGATTCAGATAGTTCACATTCGGGGATTAAAAAAAACTAACTTTTAGAAGGATTCATATCCATGCCAGAAAACATAGAGAAGGCATCTAAACAATCAAGCAAAGTTTGAGCAGAAAACAAATCCGCATGACAAAACATCAAGAGATCATCAACAAACAGGAGATGGGTGAGTTTAAGGCCTTAGCATCTCCAACGGTATTTGAAGGAAGCGCTATTCTCTATACAACCGTTCAAATTCCTAGAGGAAACTTCCATACAAATTATGAAGAGGAATGGTGATAGGGGATCTCTCTGTCTTAAACTCGACTTACCTTTAAAAAATCTAGAGGGGGTTCCATTGACCAAAATTAAGTAAGAGGGAGTAGTTATGCATTCTTTGACTCATTCTATGAACTTCAAAGGAAGGCCTACAGCTACTAGAGCATTAAGGAGGAAATCCAATTGGATAGAGTCATAGGATTTTTGAAGGTCCACTTTGAAAACACACCTTTTCTGATTATTGGAGAGGTGATAGTTCTTGAAAATCTCTTGAGCCAACAGAATATTATCCCCTATTCGGCGGTTCTTAATAAAAGCACTTTGATTGGGGCTAACAATGTGAGGAAGGATCTCTCTGAGCCTATGTGCTATGATTTTAGCAATTACCTTATAGAGCATGTTGCAACAAGAGATAGGTCTATAGTCTATAACTGTTGATGGGTGTGCTTTTTTAGGAATGAGTGAGATAAAAGTGGAATTAAGCTTTTTGAGGAGTTTTCCATGATGGAAAATTTTTTGAATGGCTCTGGTAACTTCCTCCCCTATTATATGCCAGGTTTGTTTGAAAAAGAACCCATTAAACCCATCCGGTCCAGGGGCCTTATTAGGATTAAGAGAGTTTAATGCCTCTCTTATCTCTTGAGCTGAAACTTCAGCAATAAGAGAATTGGAAATGTTTTCATAAAAGTATGAGGGAAAAGATTTTCCACAAACTCTTTGAAAGAGTGAAGAGCTTTTTTATCCCCAATTATACCTTGAAAGTATTCAAGGAACTGATCTTGAATCTCTGCTAGACCTACTATCCTGTTCCCACTTCCCACTTCTAACGAGTGTATGGAATTTCTGTTTCTGTTGGCTAGGAGAGAATTATGGAAGAATTTGGTGTTCCTATCCCCTTCTCTGAGCCATTTGATCTTAGAAGATTGTCTAAATAAAGATTCATGATCCTTTAATGCTATAAATAACTCACTAATGGCCTCTGATTCCTGAGCAAACAGATTAGAGGACCTAGGCAAAAGTCTCATATGATCTTGAATGTTATTAAGAATAACTTGGCATTTCTCAACTCTGGCATTCACATCCCCTATCTAGCGAGAATTCATGATTTTGAGTGCTTTTTTGACTATCTTAAGCTTAGACACTACACAATACATAGGAGTGCCCTAAATTTGAGAGGACCAAGCATCCTCTACAGTTTGCAGGAAATTGGGCTAAGAAGCTAAAAAGTTTGAAAACTTGAAAGGAGAAGTTATGTTCTGTTGATTAACAACAGACCTAACCACTAATGGAGAATGGTCTGAGATGTTTGGGTTCTGAATAACACAATAAGAGCTGGGAAACCTATTGCTCCATGCCCAGTTTATGAGGGTTCTATCTAACTTCCTAGCAATAAAGGATTCTCCATTTTGTTTATTGTTCCAAGTAAAACTTGGACCACTAGAGTTTAAATCAAACAAACCATTATCCCCGACACACTGTCTGAAATCATTCATCCCACTCATGGCAGAGAAATTAGAAGGATTGGCCTTGTGAGGAAACAATGTTCACTTTACTTATACTTAGACAATGTTTTTGAAAATTTTAAGGGCACTTTGAAAAATCATCTCATCCTTTTATTATTCCATTATTTATTGAATATGATTTCTTTGCTATAAAGAGACTACATTGGTTTATTGTATGTTATTAAAATTTTTGTTAGTAAAAATTAATCAATTTATTAATTAATCGATCAATTTTTATTAATTGACAAATTTTTATAAATTAAATTAAATCAATTAATTTTAATTTAATAATTATTTTTTAAATTAAATTTTAAATTTTTGATAAACAAGATCAGTTTTTAATCATATTTTAAATCCTTTAATTTTATTCAATCTTTGATTAGTTTTATAACAATCTAATCCCGATTGAATCATTTAATCCTTAAGCCATTTATTTTACCGATTTGACTTTTTATCCATTTTTTAAAGCACACCATTCGTCACGATTCTGATATTGATTGACTAGACAGGTGGATACAATCTTTTATTTCTCGTGAAACAAAACACAAGCATCTCATGTTCCAACTAGTAATGTTCTGTAACACAGAATCCTTATTCTATACGTATGTATAAACTGGTGACCTGCTCAATGTTAGACAGGTGGGTACAATCTTTTATTTCTCGTGAAACAAAACACAAGCATCTCATGTTCCAACTAGTAATGTTCTGTAACACAGAATCCTTATTCTATATGTATGTATAAATTGATGACCTGCTTAATGTCGCTGAAATGAAAAAACATTCAGAAGCTGCTAGTTAGAAGAATGGACATGAACTTCATTATGGTACAAAACTAAAGCTGCTAGTTAGAAGAATGGACGTGAACTTCATTATGGTACAAAACTATCTTCAGCCAACTACAATCGGGGGTTTACCGAGTGGCGCTTCTTGTAAAACTCAACCAGTTCCTCAGGATCAACTTTCTTTGTTTGCTTGTAAGCTTCAATCTTGTTCAGTCCCTGCACCACAATTTTTTGGAGGAGTTTATCAACAGAAGCCTCCATTGCAATATATGGCTCCACCGCAAAAGCTTTGTTATATGTTATATGACTATGACTAGTATTTCCTTCCGGCTTCAAATAAAGATCACAATGGCTCAACCAAATCGACTTGGAGAGTCTAAAACTTGACAAGTTACTTACCAAAACGATATCATTTGATCAATAAAAGTTTCAACATATTAACCAAAATGACGCCCAAATCGGTTTTCTCCCAATCTAGCTGGACTCAATCAGCCATCCTTACTTCCTATCTTGTGAAATTTTACTAAAAGCTACCAACCATGCTTTTCGAAAGTTTGCAATACTCTTCTAACAATTATTTGTACAATGAATCATCCCAGGCTCAAGTTAAGAGCAGATGCAACAAAATGCCAATGAAGAACATCTCAGGCATGTGGGAAATAAGCCAATCGTATGACTATAAATAAAAAGACTAATAGAATGAAAGGAAAAAGTACCTCAATCCAATTAGCAAGTTTTGGTCTGCCAGCAGTTATGTCATACTTAAACACTTCTGATAGGAAGATTTGGAATCTTTCAATAAAAGGAATATAGGCTATATCCACCTAAGGAATCAAGAACCATATCCATAAGAGAAGAGGAAAAAAAGATCATTAACCCTATTCAAACTAAATAATTTAACATTAAAATCTACAAAAGCCATTCATCAGATACAATCAATATCTAATATCAAACCATTCAGGCTTACCAAACTGAATTGGCCAAGGAAGAAAGGACCATCATCAAACTTATGAAGAGCATTTTCCAGATGATCAAAAACAGGACCTGTAACACATTTGCTGATTTAGTG
>JAOTAX010000004.1:30364330-30376029 GCA_025629825.1 Erythroxylum guanchezii
AAACATGCGTGAAGATGCCTGCTACTTTAGGATCATATATATCGAGGCTGCATTTCATCTAGTTGAAACTACTTGTCTCATGTATTTTGACTTCACCTTTAATTTTATCTTCTTTTGCATATCACATGCATAATTTGCTAAAAGATGTTTTAGTGGTAAATCAGGATCATAGTGAATTATGTCTGTTAGGTTTTCCATCGTGTGTTCCTAGAAGTGTTCTTACATATTAAGTTGTGTATGTGAGAGGTGCATATGCGTTATTGCTGTTGTTCACCATTTGGTCATGGGGTGCGTCCCCACAAGAAGATATATTGTATTCTTACTTCAGGTACTCTGATACCTCTGACTGTAAATTTTGGGTCACTGAACAGTTTTAAGTTGTTGTTGGTTACCCTTGGCCTCACTGGTAAATTGTTCGTATGGAAATGGAAGGTTGATTTCTAGGAACGGAGGACAACTTTGATGGTAGTGTAGTTTTCGTAAGTTTTGGGAATTTTTGTTAGAAGTCTTTCTTTCTTTCTTTTTTATGGAAAACAACGCTTCTGGATTTCTTTGTTTGACGGTGTAATATTTTGGGATAAAAAACCATGTAATACATAGTTGAGAATTTGTAAATTTGCTATCTTTCATAAGGTGGAAATTTAGATGTCTCTATATCAATGTTATGAATACCGAACTACTATCGTTGTCGGATTTGGTTTTGATATGATAATGAATTGACATTGGTTAATATCGGGTATTGTTTTTAATAATTTTCTAATTTATAAAATAGCTTTCGAATTTTTTTAAAATTATAAAATGGTCTCAATATATTATATTGTATATTTTATTTGACACCCATTTTGTCTCTAAAACTCATTATAATAAAAATTGAAACATTAGCAATTTATTAATTTATATTAATATTACTTTTTTTACATATTTGAAATACAAATGATAACTATAATTAATATGAAAAAACCATACAAATATTAAACAAATAACAATGCAAATTACTTAAAATGTTATAATCTTGTCATATAATAAATAATATTGAAATAAAACATTAAAATAGTAAATATTAATAATTTTCTAAGTATTATAATTTACAATAAGAGTTTGTATCAAAGAAATAATTAAGCAAATTTTGAAACAAAAATATTTATAATTATTTGTATATCGCATAAATGGGAGAAACGAAAACTTAAAATTCTATTTTAATTCTAAAGAAAATATCATTCTCTTATTAAAACTCATTATTTTTTATAAAATTAATAATTTCAATTTTAAAGCTTTTACAAGAGTTATAGGTAATTAATATATTATTAACATCTAGGGAATTTAAATCATTATTAGTAATTATTATCTAAAATTTTATTACATAACTATATTTAAACCCTTAATTAGTACAAATTTTAATTAAATTAAAGAAAGAGTTTTTGTTTTTATTTTTGCAATGAATGAATGCAATTATTTTGATACAAAAATAAATATACACTAGTTCATCCTCTATTTATAATTTATAATTTATTATAAATTTGTCTTAATTAAAATTTTATGACAACTTAAAAATTTAAAAGATAACATTCTCATACAAATATATCTTATAGTAATCAATACAATATAAAATTTTAATTCACACACACGCACATACACACAAATTAATATTCAAAATTAATAAAAATAAGAAATTTCCCTTATATTATATATAAATGTAAATATAATTATGCTATTAGACCTTTATTAAATATGAAATTTTATTATTTTATATTATATTTTATCAAGAAATCTCAAGTACAAAGAAATTTATATTGATGTGATTGAGATTATGAGTGAAGTACTAATTTTTTATTCTTTGTTTAATATTCTTAAAAGAGTTCAAATATAAATGTGATATATGAAGAGAAATTCATAAAAGTCATATTGTTCCAATCGCAAGCATAATTAAACCAACAATATTTTTCCTTTTCTTTACTTCTATAAAAAATTGCATTTTGACAAATTTTTTAAAGATAAATTGATATTTATAATTAAAGGAGTGTAAGGACAAAAGAAAAAAGAATAGTGAAGATGTGTGACACTTGAAGTTTTTTCTTTTTTTTTTGCAATTTATTTCATGAACTTTTAAAATTATAATTTAATCCTAACAAATTTCAATATTTTAAATACTGATCGATATTCGTAATTGGTACAATACTTATATTTTGGGTACCATTCTTCGACCGACATGTACCTGTCAGTACGGAATAGTTCTCCTAATCTTGCTTCATATAGTTGTGCTTCATGGTTTATTTCAAATTTAGCTTTAGAGGAGGTGAACAGATCAATTTCACCTCATGTTTGTAAAAGATTTATAAATTATGGAAGAAATGGGAACGTGATTATTAGTGCCAGTTTTGCTGTTCCAGTCCAGTTTCAATCCAATTCATTCACATATTTATGTGTGTCAATTTTGCTATTCTAACTCTATTCCAATCCATCTCATCCACACATATACGTAAAATTTGTTCTAATTTATCTCATCCACATATTTATGACCCTAAACGATAGACCAGCGAAGCTCGCAAGCGTTTAAGTTAGCAGTTTGTTTGGCTGTTCCTACTTCCATTCTCAATTGGACTTTTCTCTAATTAAATCATGTGCAAGTATTTGATGCCCCCTGATCTTTCTTAATATGATTTGGTCTATTGCTCTCAACTCATCTCCATCCATCGTAAACATAGGTCTGGAGGGGAATCAGAATCAGAGCAAAACAACTATTTTTGGAGTTTTCTTTTAGTAATTGAACCATAGGTAGCTGTTAAGAACAAATGAAACAATCTTGCAATCTATTGTTCAGCTGCTGATGAGACCCCTGCTTTTACTGAAATAGAACAATTGGTGTGGGGTACTCCGTTGAATAAATGGGAATCAATGAACAAAACTACAACTGTGATATCGTCATGGAAGTGCCTCCTCACCCCTCTTCCAATCTTCTTCAAATCACTGTACCTTATTTCCCTTTTCTTAGCTGCTTCCGTTAGAGCAGCTTTAACTAGTCTCTTTGCACTTGCCTGTTCATCAGGATATTATCAGAAAGTATTCAATTATTTGTGGGTGTTTTTTAAACTTGAATTGGAAAAGTATAAGACTGTTTTGAGACAAAGATGATATTACTTACATGACGAGGATAATTTTGGACAATAGAAACAGCTTCCTCGTTGCTGAGATGCTCCCACAGGCCATCAGAAGCAAAAATGATGAATTGGTCCTCTGGCCTGAGTCTGTGCACTAATATTGCTGGCTCTGGACTAAGGATTGGCTTGTGGAAAGTTTCAGGCAGTCTATACTTGGAATGTAGAGGCTCTCTGTTGAACTCTGCCCTTTTAAGATATGCATCTCCAATAGATCTTGAAACCTGAGGGAAATTGAAAACACATAATCAAATGCATAATGCTTTGAAGTTGCCAAGAGTCCAGTCGTTAACTGACAGTTCCTGTATCTTGTTTTTACCTGTATAAGGCCCTTCACACGCCAAACTTTGTGCTTCAACACAACAATCTCCGGATCGTCAGGGTGTAAGGAACTGAGTTCATCTCTCACAGAATCTATATTTGCATTGTGTTCCATTGACATCTGTACTGCAGTAACTTGCCCACTTCCTTTCACTAAGGTCCCTAAGACTGCTCTAGAGTCTCCAGCGTTTGCAATGTATAGCAATCCATTGCACAGAACTCCAACTAAACAGCAAGAGCCCACTGAAGCCATGTGAGGCTTAGCAAGCCACTGCTTTCTCACAAGTGACAGGAAATTGTCTTCTGTCGCTTCAAAAGCCTTCTTGATAACATTTTCTGATAATTCCTGGTTTTCAGATATGATTCCTGTACCACAAACATCATCAACTAAATATAAACAAACATAACTATCGTTTAATGATGAACAGATTCTCTTGGGATGTCAGATCATTTAGTCTTGAACCAAGTTTTTGACCAGCTGAGAAATTGCAAGTGAACAACACTTTTCAGTAGCCTATGATTATGATTCAGAATTCTAGATGAATTATGTTCATATATCAATTCCTTTTGAAGAATTACGTGATCAATGCATTATCCTACTTGAAACCAATCCCGTTACTTCTCCAGTCATAAATTTGTTTTGGTTCAAACTGTTGCCTGAAAAATTAGAAAGAACATACTCCAGAGATTGGGGAAAAGATTGTTGGTGATGAATCTCGAAGCCTCATCGCCTGCGTGACCATCGTAGACCCCAACAAAAGTTCCCTGGGGACCAGAATCAATTGAACTCAACGACCCTGACTCGAGTTGGCTTCGATCCTCCAAACAAAAATTGGCTTGAACTACAGCCATTGAGAACTGTCCATAAACATGGTTTCCCAAGTCTTTAAACCACAACAATCCATCGAATCTCCCATCAGTACTATCATCAACAACACAAGGTCTCCAACAAGGTTTAACCATTTTCAGGAGATCACTTCTTTGATACACACCACCACCAACTAGTTTACTGTATGATTTTCTACGTCATCTAAATGAACCAAAAAGCAATCTCTTGATCATGCTGGTGCTGTAACTGACAACCGCAATCGTTGAAACTTTATAGACACTCAGGAGACCAGACACCATTAATAAGACAATTCCCAGATAAAGACCAAAAGTGTATGGGCTAAACTAACTGCAAAGGGCGTGTTGAGACAAGAAGACAATAGTTTTAATGTGAGTTCAGAGAATATGGAGGTGTGCTGGTGCCATGTACCTTGAATCTGTGTTTGAGTACGTTGGTCCTTTCATTTGTGCCATATTTCAAGAAACAGACTTAGCTGTAAAAGGACACATGGATTTGGTATTAATAGAGCCTGGTCCGAGATCAGAAGGATCAAAGGGGAGCAAAAACAATGGATAAGAAAAAAAAAAAAGGGTTCGTGGTTTTTTGCCAGAAGATCTTCACAGTTTTGTTGTCAGATGAGATCCAAAGGTGGGAAACATGGAGATTTGAAATCACAGTTCCTGACATTGTTGTTTTCTGCTCAGTCTTATTATATACTCCCTCTTGTTTTGTTGTTTTGTGTTTATTTGACGCTTTGGTTTAGTGGGGTCTTAGGTTTTCCACTCCACGGCTGACATTTTTTAGCATATTGTATGTCGTATACGAGCAATGACTCGCTGTTTTACCCAATTTCTGCTCGTCTTTAAGCTTTTCACTTTCTCCTGCTCATGTGACGTACGTTTCTTCTTCAAGTATATTTCACGTTACATGCAACTTATCAACTGTTTCTCCCTGTTTTCTGTCTTCGATCAGTGATTTTGCGCGTAGACAGGAAAAACTCTTTCATTTCACTGCAAGAAACTCATTCTTATGACATAAAGAAAGAAAGCATAAAACTTCAATTTGCCTGAATATAGGTTAGAACGAGATCATGCTAGGCAAGAGTAGTGCAATTTGCTGCATATATCTGTTTCTTCTGTATTATCCTCAAATTGGTTTTATATTTTTAGCATACATTTTGTTCTTATTGAAGTCTTTTGTAAGAAGTTTGAAGTTTACTGAGAGGTTTTTTTTAAAGTCTCTTCTACTTTATGAAAACTTTAAAAACTGACCGCCTAAATGCAGGATGAGAATGCTCTACATTCGCCTTTTCTGAAGATTCTGTATACCAGAAAATCTATAACAATTTGGGGATTGGATTTAAACAAATTCCACTGCTACTAGATTATTTAATAGAGAATGACAAGTAAGAGTATGTGAGAGAAGTAAGGTTCTTAAGAGGAAAGATGAGAGTAGTACTTGTGAGTCAGGATAGCTAGAGAGAGCTTTGTTGTCTTATTCATCATATCCGAAACTTACTTAAAGTATACATACTTTCAATCTGATTTTGTGTAATCGACAATTTAGTTTAAATTAGCTGTTTTGCCAGTTTGGTTTAGCCAATTGGCCAGTTTGGTGTCATAATTTTCCTGTTTAACCTTCGAGTCCCTGAGTGGCTAACTCCTGTTCATCCATTCATCTACGAGAATAGAGCCTTCAATTTGAGATTGGAGGTGGGACACTTGACCAAAATTCTTAATTATGAACTGTAATGGCACTGACTTATTACAATAATTACTTATGATATAGATCATACGCATAATTATTTAAAAAATGGATTTATTTAAGGAAAAATTACAATAATAACATAGAGCACAATTACAATATTAAGTCTTATAATTTGAAATACTGATGCTAATTATTTTCATTTTTTTTACAGTCCAGATAGCATATTATTGTTCTTGGTCGTGCAGGTCACAAATGGATTGCACCTCTTGGACTTGCCTTGTCATGGACTGATCAAGAACATGATTTTCACACTTTATAAAACAAAATCAGTTTCGGTTGTTACGTGCGAAATTGAAAGTTTTGTAGTTTACTGAAACTATTTTCGATCGTCAGCGTCAGCTAGCTGTTTTGATCCTTACTTTGCAGGGTATATCTGTTCATAGACGAATTTTTTAACAGGAATCGGTTGAAAATTGCGAGCTGCAAGCCTCTGATTTCGGAATCCAGATTTTCTGTCCAGTTTTACTCTGTCTTATTCTGTCTCATGAAATCTCAGCCATTTATTTTATGGGACCCACACGGGTCTCATGCGGATCTTACATAAATAAATGACTGAGATTTATTGGACACAATAAAACACCATAATATTGGACAAAAGATCTGGACTCCTGATTTCGTCACCTAGTCCATGCATTAGAGGTCAATCCAATGATGATAAGTGATAAGTCTTATTCTTCAGCTATTGTTCTACTGATGAAGCATCTTTAATTGGTGTTACCTACAAAACATAGTTTTCATCTCAGCTTTTAATTAAACTTAAGTTATTTTCTATTTCAATTATTAAATTTTATAATTCAACCCCCCTAGACTTTATAATTAACAAAATTCAAGTACTAAATTAAAATATTTAATAGTTGAAGGATTAAAATAAAAAGAAGCTAAATTATAAGCATGTTTATAAATTGTTTGAAATAAAGGCATGTTCTAAAATATTAAAAAATATAAAAATAGATTCTATAAAACAATGAAAAAATTAAGAGAAGATGGGTCTTTTTAGCACTTTCTTCCTGAGAGATAATATTAATTAATATATACAGGAAGACATTTATGGGACAAGCTCTAAATTAATCTATCAAGAGTATGCGACAGAAGGGTCCAGTTGCTACAATGAAGTGTGACCAAGATAACTGGTACATGCACAAGAACGTAACTTCATATCAGAAACAGCTAATTCAAATATGTTCACCAACTTGTCTGCAACTGCAATCAGTCAGATCCAAAACCCAACCACGAAACCTGAAACCAAACCTGCTGGTTGGTATCAAGAAGTTGATGGGTTTGCACAGTTCACAGTAAGTAGTGGTCCGATCAGCCAACCTGCAGACAAGGCAAACACTCCAAGTTGGACCTTACATGTACCAGAAATGTTAAGTATTACCAAATCCTGTGTAGAAGTGGAACATACTTTAGATTTAATGCATGATATATAGTGGGGTCTGGCAGCTCTGTGTCTTCTACTCACAATGATTCCAAGTTGAGAACCGAGCGTCAGGTCGTGTCTAAGAGGATTGAAGAGGCTTTTAAAACCAAATCCAACACAATCACGTAAAAGTTGGAGGGTTTGAAAAAAGTGACGTATGGTTTTTGGTAATGAAAAGTAATGTTTTAAAAACGGATCGAAAGTTAAATCAATAAATAAGAAATTTGATATTTAAAAAATTCAATCAGAATTAGACTGCTATAAAATTAGATAAAGATTAAATAAATTTAATAAATTTAAAATATGATTGGAAAAGATTGTATTTTCGTATCGAAGAATTTAAAGTTTAATTAAAAAAATTGTTAAATGAAAGTTAATGAATTTATTTTAGTTTATAAAAACTTATTAATTTATAAAATTGACCGATTAATTAGTTTTTAACGACAAAAATTATTAAAATAAATTAAACCGAAAAATTAGACGGTTTAAAAATTTTACGATTAAATTAGCTAAACCGGTTAAAATTTTTAACCATTAAAATAAGCAAGCAAATTTCAGTACAATCACATAGATGGCATATCATTGTGCCAACTGTTCCACAAGAATATATTAAAGGCTATAAGTTATATTAGGAATTGCAAGTTATTACAATAATTATGAATTATGTGATTATAATTATGTACTATGTAGTTGCAATTGTCATAAATAATTCATAAAGTATTTTGAGTGTGTGCCTAATTTAAAATTCTTATATATATTTATCTAGACTCAAGTAATACTAAAAAAACACGTATAATTTTTTTAATTTAAATTATATTTGTACTTATTTAAATAAAATTTATTATATTACTTAATTTTTCTAATTTTAATTCAAATCCATGTATAATTGAAATTCTTAAAATTCAATAAGATGTCATTTTGTTTTAAATTTACACCCAAAAAAAAAGCAAAATATGGGGAGAGAAAATTATATAATAATTAAATAATAATATAGGGAGATAAATGATGATTTTCAAAATAATAAAAATTAAAATAGAAAAAGTTTAAATTACAGCAATCATAATAATTTTATATTTAAAAATCTAAATAGACTCTAATTTGACTTTTGACTTTGTGATCCATACAGCATTGAAACTCCTATTCACAGGCTGGCTACCTACTCAATTCTTTCGTTTGATCAGATAAATATACAATACAAGTTTAAGAAGAGCCTAGCCAACATCACAGAATATCAAGTAGCTAGTAGTTGACAGCAATCTGCATGCATCTTTTCTCAATAGAACAAATAGCATCTTTTGATTGTAGAACCAAGGGTGATGAGTTGCGTCATCTGGAAACTGGGTAGAATCTTCACCTGTTATACCAGCAGTCTGAGACATGTGATACGTGCAAATTTGGTAATGACAGCAAGTGACAGAAATAAATTAGAACCACCTTGCAAGTGTTACTCCATATAAAACTGAATAGTATTTGGAGCCATTTCCATAGTCTTTTGCATGCATTTCTCTGTCAATTGTTGTCCCAGCATGCAGGACAAGCTTTAAGTTTATTACCTTATCCAGGAATCTTACAGGGTTTAATAAGCTTAAGACAACTAACCATAGTTAGGGAACACTGTCTAGTACTTGCGTTGAGACCAAGTTCCTGCTATTAGACTGATGAGCTCAGTTACCCGAGCAAATCAAACCAGAGTTTCTCTTAACGGGTCGTTGAGCTTATAAGAAATGAACAGACCAAGATGCTTACAAATGTCGGAGAACTAGTTGACATGTGTGGAACAACATTTGTAGTTTGGCACACGAATCACTAAGGTGTCCATTAACATAACAACCTTAATCAACGACATAGTGTTCGTTAAGACCGTGATGATGTACACTTTCGAGGCGATTTTCAAAGTTTTAGTGTTCTAATATTCGTATTTTGCCTGACAACTACCAGCTTGATTTGCAGTCAAACCTAGTCCTACATAACATAGCATTCATCTCCTCATGCAGGAATCTGACAGTGCATAGTATTTGGACTCATGAAGATCAGCCGGCAATGTTTGGCTTTCTTAAGAAAGAATGATGTCAGGCTTACGTCAAGTGCATTCAGAACTCTCAAGTCAAGGCCTAAACTAGATTATCTAAACCTAGTAAGATTGTGGATGGGAGCCCAATGCTTAGGCGGACTGATTGTATGACGTTCAACCCAGAAAGGTTATGTTGAATCAAGCTTTTCGTAGTTGGTGCATTTGAAAGGTTAAGCCTTAAAGATATAAACTGAAAGAAATCCTAAATTTCTGATGTTGATGATCCAATAACAAGAATAGAGTATACTTTTCATTAGAGTAAGCACACAGAGAAAACAAAAGCTCTAGATTCTTCAATAATGAATACAAAAGTAACGCTAACCCTTCATTTATAAGAAATGTTGAGTAATCTCATTCATGAAGATGTCATTAATTACATTGTTAAATGATGAGTAAATTATAAAAAAAATCTCAAATTTTTCTCAATTTTGTAATATTAGTTTAAATTTAAAAACTGACGTTAAAATACTTGAGCTTTTAATTTGTTACGAAAATAACTCGAAGTTAACTTTTTCATTAACAAAGTGTCATGTCAATTTTTTGTATACATTACATGGCTATCACGTGTATAATATTTTTAAACTAATTAGTATTTATTTTGTTAAATCTTAAAATATAAACCTAATCTTGCTAAGTACCCGAAACCAATTTGACTGTGATTTTATATAGTTTCCCATCCTCTTTCACATTATGAATTGTAATAAATTTTCATGTCTAATTGATTTATAGTTATGGCTTTTTATTATGATAATGGAAACTAAAGATTTTGAACAACTTTGAAAAGATTTTTGCCTTTATAGTTTCCCATTTTTCCATTTATGTCAAGCATTGATTGTCTAGAAGCAAAGCTGAAGGGAGTATTATGTATACTCCACCTTTAAGTTCACAGTAAACTTACTACCATTATTGATAATTATATAACAGTAATTGGTGTTAATAACACTTAGATCATTACTTCTTAGGGCTTTAAAAACAAATACTAGCTTAAGACTTTTAATTTGTTCTTGTTATTACAAAACAAAGTTGTCGTCATTGTTTTATCGATACTAAAAAATCTCTAAATGTCATATAGTTTCTTAAGTTTTTGGTTTTATATAGGAATATGATGCAAAATACTATGATAACTAAATAAATGAAGAAGATGTTTCCTTTATTAAACAATGAGGACGGAAAGTTTAGATTTGTTGCTTAATTATATGTCATGTCATAGTCTCTTTTTAGATACACTTATTGAGCAAAACGTATCGGTTCTGTCCTAGATTACGCATACTCTAATCGTATTCAGCTTTAGATTCTTTTTTTTATTTGAATTGGAAAATTTAAATTAACAAAAATTTTATTAAACCATATGTTTGAGCTTTCGTGAATTTTTGTTCAGAGAATGATAAATCTAGCAAAGTGTGTTCAATTAAAAGTAATACATATGTTTCATGCATAATCCTAGCGTGTATACATTCCCCCTCTAAAGGTGTTAGCATCATTTCCTTCTTACTATTATAACAATCCAAAAAGTCTACTAGATTTATAGACTTGTTCTTTAACTTTAAAAGAGTCAAAGTTTCATGCATAATCCTAGTGGCATTGGTTTTGATAGTACTTTAATCATTAAAGTCTATCTTTATACCTATTATTGTTTATAATAAGAACTAATAAAACCTTCATATTTAGTTCATGACTAATGGAAAATACAGCCAAAGTTATTTCTTGTGTTTGTTATTTAATATGTTTTGTTAGAAACTTATATTTAAATCTTTTATTTGAAACTAATAATAAAAGTCTTTGTAATGCAGATGTTGGTCAATTTTGAATTTCAATATGATAGGACATTGGAAAGAAATGACAACAACAAACATGTTAGGGGGCAAGATCAAAAGGAAGAAGGATATTGGTGTTGAACTTAGTATGTCAGTACTAGAAGGAGTATTGGAAGATAAAGGATATAAACTTCTATCTATGTTTTATAAATTTCAAGAAGAGTCAATGGAATACTTAAAAGAGTTGAACATATACCAGGATAAGGGCATGTTATCGATGCTTTAGTGTGTGGAAGAATTAAACAACTATAAAGTTGAAAATTATTATGAGCATGGTTATGAAAATTTTGTTATCATGGAGATGAGTGAATCAAGAAATGATACT
>JAOTAX010000004.1:30382789-30407728 GCA_025629825.1 Erythroxylum guanchezii
ACGACCTCTTCATCACATCTCTAACTCTCTGGATGACTTCCTCATCTTGTCAAACAACTTCCACACAATCACTTGAGAGGGCCGTACCACCAATCTTCATCAGAGCACTCCACAGCCGTTCGATCTCTCCGAGAACATCCTCCGTGGGAAGCTGAAACCTGCAACAAGGACATGTGTTTCTCTTCCTTAACCATGGCAATATACACATCCAATGAAACGTGTGTTCGCATGGCAACTCACAGACATCTCTACCCTCTCTCATTTCCTCTTTACATATCACACACTCCTTGCCACCACCTCTCACTGCCACCGTCGGCAGCGCCACTACCGCTGCCGGAGCAGCACCAACCTCCCACCTCTCCTTCCGACCAACGCCACCCACAACTCCAATAAACCTCCAACACCTCACAACCATCTCAACGTACGGCAAAAGGGTACCACCATAATGAACGCCAAAGCAAGACTGAAGCTTTAGTACGTCATGAGAGCAGCGTTTAGCCAAGACTTCGCACCATTCACTACGTGGGGTGTCGAGTATTTCTGGGTTATCTTGGTATACCTCGCAGAGGAGGAGGAGAAGTAATGCGGCGTCGAGGTCACGGTGGTTGATGGTTGTAGAGGAGTGAGCAGGAGGTGGGGGAGGGTGGAAGTGGGACGTGAGGTGGTGGAGAGAAGTTAGGAGGTGTTTGGCGATGAGGAGAGCTTTGTGGTGGAGGGAAAGAGATTGGAGGTGGTGGAGGATGAGAGAGAAGGAGGAGGGAGAGGAGAGGAGGACGGAGATGCGGTAGTGGTGGTGGTGGTTCTGGTAGAGGATGGTGGCGGTGAGATCAGATAGTTGTTGAGGTGTTAGTGTGGAGAGTGCAGCTATGATGATCGTTTCTGATGATTCAGGCATTGCGTTGGTGATGGTGCGTGGGATCGTGTGAAAACTCAGAGATGTAATTGATTGGAAGTGTGAGGAACGTGTAGCTTTTTATGTGTTTATTTCATTGACTGAATTGACTTGTACATAACGAGTTTCTTTAGAATTACAGTTTTCTCCCTGCTTGGTTTATTGATCGTAAGATAATCACTTATTAAGATAGATAATCACAATCCATTAAGAATATAGAATCTGCTTTCAAATTAAACTTTAAAAATATTACAACTTTCTTAAGAAATTAGGTGGCTGAAGCTTAACCACAAAATGATACGATACTAAAGCTGACGTTGAACATTTAATACGATTTTTGGTAATTACACTCTAGATTATAAGATTACTTTTTCATCGAAAAATTAAAGAACTTAAAATATAATTAAAAAAGAAATTTTTAAATAGAAGTTAATTGATTTATTTTAGTTTATAAGAAATTATCAATTTACAAATATTAATAAACTGATAAAATTTTAATAACAAGAGTTATTAAAGTAAATTTAGTCTCTTAGGAGGTGGTCGAGTTGATGAAGTGAAGAAACATGAGACCAAAAGGTTCTGTGTTCAAATTCCCCTATCTATGCTTTCTCAATCTGTCATATAAGATTTGCCTAATGTAGAGTACCTGATTGGCATGATTTGTAGGCTATTGCGTCGATTCAGAGATTTACCTAGTGCGCATATAAAAGATAATGACTGCAAGTTCCGCTGTTTCCAAAAAAAAAAGAGTAAATTTAAACAGAAAGTTAAAAATGAACTAAAAATTTTAACGGTTCAAAATTTTTACGATTAAACTGACCGGACTGGTAGAAATTTTTATCATTACTTTTTATAGAGTTATCTCCTTTGGTTTTTTTGTTTTTTATTTAATAACACTTTTCTTATAAGTTTTTTTATTCTTAGTTTTAATTTCTTTAAGATTTTATAATTTAAAAATACCTTCAAAATATATAAATTTTAAATAAAATTAATTGAAATAATTAAATAATTAAATAATAAATTATATTTATTTTAATAAAATGTAATATTTTACTGATATTTCTTAATAAGTATTACACAAGAGATTATAAAATTATTTCCATAATTAGTTTATCTTTAAGTTTTATTTAGTATATAATTATTATCAATAATAAAAGTATAATTATATCGATATTAACAACCAAATAAAATTTTATTTTGTTTGAAAAATAAAAAAATTAAAAGTTAAAATAAAACTAAAACTAAAACTAAAAATTACAATAAAAAATATATACTTTGTCAAATAATTGTGATAAGATCTTGGAATAGAGATCAGGGATTCTGATGTTAAGAAAATTTGATAATGATTACATAATTTGTTGTATTTAGAGTTACAATCAAATACTATATCATACACTGACTACTTCATAATCAGAATTAGATCATATGAACTGAAATTTTATAAGAACTTCATTTCAATAAATTTTACAAATGCAAGACGGTCCTTTTGCTTTAGGTGTGTGTTTGTCGGCAAAAGATGCAGACAATATCTTTGCTTTAGGTACTTATCTGTGGAGGAAAGTAGAAGGAACTATATATATATATGTTACTATGTAAGATGCTAGTCATGTTTGACAATTTGTCCACAAGTTTGTGTCTGGTACAAGTAAGCTCGACAAGCATTTCTTTTCGAGATCTCTCGTCAGTGTTGCCTCAACTATAAAGAGCAACAAAACAAGAAGAAAGGAAAAACCATCATTTGCCCCATCCATGGCTATTTCTTCCTGTCTCCTCCAACTACATTATTGGCATTGGACTTTGCGGAGCATGTTACAATCCCACATGCACCCACCGTCTTTGCTTCGGATCACACATCCGGTTTTGGACCTGGTAAAAAGAAATTTTCACGCAACTTGACCTTGTGTAATCTCATTGTTGCATGATAAGTTGTTGGCTTTTTAGTGCATGTGTGTGTACAGATGGAATCGCTATCTTTCTTTTAGGTTTACGAGGGAAAGAGGTAAATTGTTAGGTGGGCAAGAAGGTCTTATTCTTTGGGCATTAGACATCGTTGGTAAGGAATGTATCGATCTTGGGGAGTCATAATCATTGCATAGGTGGGTTAAAATACTTCATTGGATGCTAAATAAAAAGTTGCCAAGTAAAGGTTTCCTCCAGTGGATTAGAGATGATCCTGAGGGATTATGCTTGCCAACTTGTGATGATTGACGACAAAAGGCTACTAACTAAGAAACTGGAAAGTAAAGATAGATAACTGTAAACAACTGAAAGGTTAAAGCAAATGGACTTGGGTCCAAAAAGCCGCGTGCAAAGGATTGCACAAGAATACATGTCTAATAATGTCAATCAAATTCTTACCTTTTAGGTGGATTAAGTCACCAGTATCAGATGGTTTAAAGGGATAGGAGTTATCGGACTTCTGACTGTGACCTGGTCCCTCTCATGTATGATGTCAAATAGTTGATAATTGACAGTATTTCTTCTCCTTGACCATCTTCTAATGCCTGGAAATGGTGAACAGAAAATTTTTAAAAGCATTATCCTCGTGCCCCTTTTCAATTAGATATGTAAACACCATGACCAGTATCTCTGAACTCAATTTTCACAAACCTGATTATTATAGCTCCAAATATTTTGAGGATATCGAAATGCTAGAACTTTGAAATACATGTACTCCTTGGTTAGCATCCTCAAAAGGGGATAGACACAATATCCTTCACTCCTCAGAACCCGATCCTAGGCGAAGTCCCTCTGGCTGACCATTAAGGAACACTGGGTTACAATGCACCTCCTTTCAGAGAAAGCTGCATTTCAAGTGGATAAGCCAATGTATTGCATACGAGCATCTTGTCACTTCTGCCTAGTTTTCCGCCATATGCAGAGCCCACCTTAGGCATATATCATATAAACATTTCCTTCATCGAAGTATCAAGCAATCCTTCAAAACTCACACCTGTCAGACATATCTATCTTCAATTTCCATTACATGCGTCTCAAGTGGCAAAGTTGTGACACTTTTTACTGGTTTCAATCCAGCTACTACCAGGGATCTTCCTCAATCCAACTTGGTTCATCTTTTCCCTGACCTCATCAGCCTGTTTCCATCTCCCAGCTTCCGAATAAATATTTGCCATGATGATATAGTTTCCTGTATTTTCTGGTTCAATATGAAACAAATGTTCACAAACAAACTCTCCAAGCTCCACATTGCTAGCAACTGATGCTCCATTGAGTAATGCACCCCAAACTTTTGCACTTGGCTCAATTGGCATTTTATGAACAAACTCTGTTGCTTCAGAAAGCTTCTCTGCCTTGCTCAAAACACCAACCATGCAAGCATAATGCTCCATTGTGGGTTGAATGCCATAATTCTTAATGGAATCAAAAATCTCCCAAGCCTTATCCACCATTCCACAATGGGCACACGCGGTCAGCACTGCAGTGAATATCACTGGGTCTGGCTGAATCCCACCGATTAGCATCCTATCAAAGAGACTAAGAGCTGACTTTGCGTCTCCATGAGCAGCATATGCTGAGACAATTGCTGTCCAAATGATCAAGCTTCTGCCTTTGGATCGATCAAAAATCCTCTGTGCCCCAGAAAGATATCCCGACTTGCCGTATGCATCAATGATTGCAGTTGCAACATATATGTTACGGTCATAACTATTTTTAACAGCATAACAATGTATCTCCTTCCCTACTTTCAAATTTGAAAACTTTGACAACGCACAAAGTATACTTGAGAGTGTCACTGTATTAGGTCTCAAACCAAATGTCTGCATTTGTCTGCCCAAATCTAAAGCTGACTCATGCGAGTTATTCTGTACCAAACCCGAAATTACTGCATTCCAGACATTTAATCCAGGACTCTTCATTTCTTTGAAAAGCTCTAGACCTTTATGAACAAAACCATGAACCATGTAGCCAGATATGATGGCACTATATGTGACGTCGTCTTTCTCTGGCATTTTATCCAATAACTCCCTTGCATATTCCAGACTTCCACATTTTGCATAGAATCCAATTAATGCATTACAAAATGAAACATCCATTTTAATTTGGTTCTCAATCACATATTTGTGAACTTCCATCCCAAAAGTTAGATCCCTTGACTGTCCACACGCTTGCAAAACGCAAATCACAGCAACCACATCAGGCATAAACCCTGAAGAATCCACCATTTCCCCGAACAACCCTTTACACTCCTCGTAAAACCCACCTTGAGAATAACCCGAAATCATAGAATTCCACGTTACTACGTCTCTTTCACTCATTCTATTAAACACCTTCCTTGCTAAGTCCATTTTATCATATTTCGAGTAATACGCAACCAAAGCATTCCCAACAAAAACATCCGCATCCAGCTCATTTCTCAGCACAAAACCATGAACCTCCTTAACCAAACTACCGTCACCAAGTAACGAATCTGACAACGATTTCAATAAACAAGTAACAGAATAGCGATCAGGCCTGACGTCCGCCCCCAAACAAGCTAAAGTCGAGAACATGATCAACGCGTCTCTGGGACAATTATTAAGAGCGTAAGCCAAAATCATAGCATTATAAGCGAAAGTGTTCTTTTGGTTAATATCGTCGAACACGTGGCGTGCGTCGCTAATGCCATTTGTCCTAGCGTAGAAGTTGATGATTTTGGATGCGAGAAAATTGCTTGGCGTCTCAGAGTAGACGACAAGTCGCGCATGGAGTTGCTTCCCTTGAAGAGGAAGGCGTAACTCGCCGAAACACTGGAAGAGGCGACCGTACAAGGCATAGTCGAGAGCAGAAGGGGAAATGACAAGGTCCCGAAGAGCCCGGTGAAGGAGGGTGACGTTGAAAGACTTTGATATCATCACGTTACATTCATGTGCTACTTCACCTTCATGAATGCTGAACAGATGAATCTATTCTATGTGGTATTTTTACCAAAAAAAATATTTATTATTAAATCATTTCAATTAAAAAAACAATTATTAAAATTAAGTTAAATAATAATATAAAAATATGTAAAGGTTTAAAATATTTAAATAATAAAATTAAAGAAATAATAAGAGAAATTACTTTTTAATTCAGATATTCAATTTTAAAGATTCGAATTTATCCAGTTGTAAGTTAATAAGGGGCTCTTTTGGCTGAAGTGAGGTCGTAAATTCAAACCACTCTCATGTATGCACCTGTTTAAAACTTGAAGTTAGAGCTTTATCTCTCGCAAAAAACCTACCCAACTCAAGCAAGAATTAGTTTGGATGTGAATGAATTAAAGCTATCTTCCCATAATTGAAACCTTCTTAAAATATCTCGCAGAACAAAAAAAAAAAGATTCCAAATGTTTGAAACTACACTCGGATCGGGTCATAAAAGGCCTGAAATTAATTGGGCTCTTGTTTCTTGCATTGATGATACTTCCTGTTATTACAATTTGCCATTTCTTTTCATTTTCAACGTCTTAGATCGAATCTTTGAACTAGAGAATAGATATTCGAGCTACGGTGAGACTTCCGATGTTGTAGGTTCATAGAAGTATAAGTTCTTTGTGGTTTTTGAACATCTACTACGTGTTTGATTATATTCCATTTGTTGTTTTCTCAGAGAGTCTCGTGATTTTGGGGCAAAAATGGATGGTAACACAAGTACCGACCCAGACCCGGAATCCCTTCAGACAAGAGTTTTTCAGTTACCAGGTGAACCTGCTATTGTGATCAACGGTGTCCCTGAGTTGCCGGCGAGTGTCGGTAGTGGTGATATTGTTGACTCAACCAGAGTAAGTGATTCAGAATCTTGTAGAAATGCGACTCCAAGTCCAGAGTTGTTTGGAATTACAGGTTACGGTGAATGGTTTGAAGGAAGAAGAGTGAGGAAGCTGTTCGGGTTTGAGTATTATTTAGGGACTGTGACTCAGTTTGATAAGGAATCTGGGTGGTTCAGAGTGGTTTATGAAGATGGTGATTTTGAAGATCTTGACTGGCGTGAGTTGCAAGAGGTTATCTTGCCTCTGGACATTACTGTTCCTCTGAAATCGTTAGCTCAAAAGATCATCAAGAAAAACCAAAGAAGCACTCACAAATCAGGAAAAAGTGCAACTAGGTCCCAAACTGTTAAGGCCAGAAGTAGTAAAGAGAGGTAATGTTGGTTTCATCTGACAATATATGATCGTCAAATAGAAGTTGGTGAACAAGCAAAACCCAAACTGTAGAATGATTAAAGCCATTTTCTTAGTTGAAAGTAGTGATGAACCTGTTCTTGACAAAGTTGTTGTATATCAGCGGAAAAATCCACACAAGGGTCAGATCAAGTTGTTGTATTCAGCACTTTCAAGAAGATTGAACTCCAAATTGCCCACGCAAAAACTGTAATGTAGCCATGTAGGTAGGTATCTGCACAACTACCACTGGTTCTTGTGAATTTCACTGTTAGTTCCTAGCGTACTTGGCAGTCGTGATTGGACTCCAGGGCTCGACTCAAGCAGGGAATGGATTTGGGTGCCCTTCACCTGTCATGTATCTTATTGGCTATTGCTTCTTTTTTGGTACGTCTTGATGTATCTTTGATCACTCAAATCTGTTAGTAATGACTCCTTGAACTAGGGAAGTCTTCGACTCCTTCAGTAAATTTTGCGGTCTGTGTGTACTCTCTTTGAATGTCGAACCATAAGGCGCAGCACCTGATATTGTAATGCTTATACGTAGAAATACGATCACAACTTTTAGCTGTAGCAAAACAGATTTCTGATCTTACCTGATATTCGTCAGATCAAACGTTTGCCCTGCATTCTCCTTGATCTTAAGGACTGCGTGATTGATAGAGTAAGGATAGGAAATTTCAGAAAATAGACAATGTGTATTGATAAGACTCCTTAGAGCTATAGCTCCTCAGCCAAAGGCCGTACAATTTACTGATGTCAAAAATAAAAGATGATTTCTTCAACATTTCTAACTAACTTATATTCTCCCCTTAGAGTCCCCGTATACCCTACACAATCATTCCCTTATTCTCCCTAACGGTTAAGCATGCATGCCTCACTCTCCAGCTCATCATTCATTCTCTCGCCACCTCAGCGCTTTGCTTCTTCTTCCTATGATAAACCAGTAATGGTTTCGGTCCAACCATTGGATCAGACCCTCCATGGCTAACAATACTCCCTCTTTGGAAACAGACCTTGTCCACAAGGTCTGATTTAGGAAATTGTCCCTGAAAATCAGAACAGCTGATCCAGGTAGCTTCATCAAGTCCTTTGGCAGCCCATTTAACCAACAGCTGATGACAAGGAGTGGCGGGAGGGTCGAAGGACCTGGTTTGAAGAATTTGCGCCGGAATGAAACTTGGTTGTTCAGCAACTAAATTAGGAGGAAGCTCACCTGAAACTTAATGGTCTCCTGCCGCCTTCTTTAGTTGAGAAATGTGAAAAGTGGGATGAACCTTTGAACTCGATGGCAAGGCTAATTTATACACCACCGGACTTATTTTCTGCAGCACCCTGAATGGCCCGTAATAATGAGGAGTGAGTTTGTGATACACTCGCTGTGCAAGTGAGGTCTGTCTATGTGGTTGAATTTTTAAGTAGACCCAATCGTCCACTTGGAACTCAACATGTCGTCGGTGTTTATTGGCCTGCTTAGTCATCCTCTGCTGCGCTTTGAGTAGGTTATAGCGTAGCTGCCACAATATTTCATTTCGGTCCTGATGTTCAGTTGCCACTGCAGCAATCTTAAACTCCCCAGGTAAATACTGAACAACCGACCGTGGACTAGTTCAAAAGGAGTTGTTTGAGTAGCGCAGTGAAAGTTGGTGTTGTACCAATACTCGGCCTAGTGCAACCAACGACTCCAAGCTCTAGGTTGTTCAGAAGAGAAACATCGTAAATATGTTTCTAAAAATCTGTTTAAGACTTTCGTTTGGCCATCCATTTCCGGATGGTAGGCAATGATCATTTTCAACTGGGTACCCCATCCTTTGAAAAATTCTGACCAGAAATTACTCATAAATAAAGGGTCCCTGTTACTGACGATAGAGTGTGGTACTCCATGAAGCCTCACAATCTCCTTAGAAAACACTTCAGCCACTGACCGTGCAGTAAACGGATGTCGAAGACCAATGAAGTGACCATACTTGCTCAAACAGTCCACCACTACCAAAACACAATCAATTCCATGAGAACGAGGCATACTAGTGATGAAGTCCATGGACAAATCTTCCCATACTCGATTCGGTATGGGTAACGGCTGTAGTAACCCAACGGGAGCTTTAGTGTTGTATTTGTTGCGTTGGCATGTTTGACATTCAGCCACAAACTTCTGAATCTGTTTCACCATCCCCACCCAATGAACATTGGCTGCCACTCTTCAGTAAGTTCTATACGCTCCTGAATGTCCTCCTTGAGCGGTGCAGTGAAACTCATTAATTAGCTTAGGAATTCACGAAGAAGTAGTAGGTAAGAATAGTTTCCTATTAAAAAATATTCTGCCATTCACAATCTTGTATTTCTTGAATTCAGCAGGGCAGTTAATAATCTTCATTTTGAGTGTCTGATAAGTATCATTTGTCGCCATTTCTTTGTCGAGATCTGCCCATTGAGTCTAACAAGGTAAGGAAATCGCAGACAGCTCTACATCTTCCTGTCGTCTTGACAACGAGTCTGCAGCCTTGCTTAATATTCCCGGCTTATATTCTATGTCAAACTCATACCCAGTAAGTTTCGCCACCCAATTTTGTTGAGCCGGAGTAGTAATTTGCTGTTGAAGTACATGTTTCAAGCTACAATGGTCGATGCGCACCGTAAATTTGCCCCCCACTAAATATGGTCGCTAATGTCGGATGGTCATCACAAGAGCCATTAACTCCTTCTCATAAGCTGGTTTAGCTAAATTTCGTGGCGCCAAACTCTTGCTATAAAAAGCAATTGGTCGTCCTCCTTGCATTAACACTGCTCCTACCCCTCCCTCGGATGCGTCACATTCTACAACAAAAGGTTGGTGAAAATCGGGCATAGCTAGTGTAGGTGCAGTGGTCAAAGCCTGCTGAAATGCGGTAAAGGCTGCTTGTGCCTCAGCTGTCCATGAAAACTTCTGAGAAGATTCCTTTTTCAGTAGTTCGGTCAGTGGACTCGCTATGTTCCCATAATTTTGTATAAACCTTCTGTAATATCCTGTTAAGCCAAGGAAAGCTGTCATCCCTTTAATCAATCTAGGTTGCGGCCATGTTAGTATACTTGCCACCTTCGCCGGATCCATAGTTACACCACCTAATGAGATTATGTGTCCCAAATACTCAATCTTGGTCTGCCCGAATTGACTTTTCTTCTCATTTACAGCAAATTGTTGTTCCTTCAATATCCCCAAAACAACAAACAAGTGACCCATATGTTCATCCCAATCCTTGCTATAAATAAGGATGTCGTCAAAGAACACTAGTACATACCGTCGTAAATATGGTCGGAAAAGCTCGTTCATTGTTGCTTGAAACGTAGCTGGGGCATTTTTTAACCCAAAAGGCATCACTTTGAACTCGTAATGACCGGAATGAGTCCTAAAGGCCGTCTTAGGAATATCTTCAGCCCGAACTCTGATCTGGTGATATCCAGATCGTAGATCAACCTTAGAATAGAACCTAGCGCCATGTAATTCATCCAGTAGCTCCTGTATCACCGGAATCGGATACTTGTCCGTCACAGTTACTTTGTTCAACTCCCGATAGTCAACACAGAATCGCCACCCTCCGTCTTTCTTCCTCACTAGAAGAACGAGACTGGAAAATGGCCCAAAACTTGGCTGAATTATACCAGTTGCCAACATCTCGGACACTTGCCGTTCTATCTCATCTTTCTGTGTGTGGCCGTAGCGATAAGGCTTTACACTCACAACAGTAACCCCTTACTCTAAGGGTATGCTGTGGTCAATGGCGCGACTTGGAGGTAGCCCCGAAGGCTCGTTAAGCAGAATTGCAAACTTCTGTAGTAACTGTTGAAGATCTATCTTCTGTTCTTCTGAACGTTCCCCCTCAGTCGAATTCAACTCTATCAATGAAGCTTGCCAAAGCACCATGCCGCAACTAGTCGGACTTGATTTCTGCAAAAACCGAACTGATGCTGGGGTATTAACAAGAGAAGGGTCTCCGTCGACTTTAATTGTTCTCCCACTAAACCGAAACTCCATAGACATTCGACTCCAATTTGCCTTAACATGTCCCAACTGTTGTAGCCACGAGATTCCCAGAATGACGTCGACACCACCTAAAGGAAACACAAAACAGTCGACCTTAAACTTAGCACCCCCAATCTCTACCGAAACATTTCGGCAAACACCTTGGGTCTCTTCTCGTCGCCCATCTCCCAATCGCACTCCAATCCGCAGTGTTGGTTCGACATGGAGACCCATCTTCTCCGTTGCCCCCTTGGTAACGAAGCAGTGGCTTGCCCCACTGTCTACCATAATAATAACGGCTACCCCACAAACTATTCCTTGTAACTTCATGGTTTGGTGACTTCCGCACCCACCGAGAGCAAAATAAGGGAGCTCCAGATTCGTAAATTGCTGGTCACTCGAGAGTTCCTTCTCGGGTCCTTCATGCGACTCCATTTCCAGCAACGCCCCCTCTCCTCTGTCCTTCGATGAATCGTCGTCGGCCAAAATCACCGTATGTAGTGATGCTCCTTGGCACTGGTGAAGAGGATGATAGGGTTGAAGACAACGATAGCAAAACCCTCTTGCCCTAAGATCTTGAAACTCCTTTTGGGTGTATTTTCGAACCCCTCTGGACAAGGCTGAACCCGCATGAGTACTTGACCCAGTGCTGCTCCCTCCAGACTGAGCAGGTCCAGAGTTTCCCTTCAAGTGACTCCAAGATTGGGCCGGTCCAGCACTTGGGTGAGTCACCCCAGCTCCAAACCCACTCTTCCTCCCATCAATAACCTCAAAAGTAGTCTGAGGCCCTTTGACCCCAATTACTGACCCCGCTTTCACACCTAATCCAAAGCCCTCTTTATGAGAATATGGCTGCGCCAACGCCAACTTCTTCCTGCTCAAAACCTCCTGTTCATGTTCGATTTCTCTGGCTAAGTTCATTGTCCGATAGAGATCCACAGCCTCATGAGAATGAATCCGTGCCCTAATCTCCTCCTTTAGTCCATTCAGAAACTGTCCAATGAAGAATTCTTCCGAACATCCCCTGACTTGCACTGCCTTGGCAACGAAGTCCTGGATAAATTCATCCACTACCCCATTTTGACGAACAGTCGCTAACGCTTCAAAAGGGTTAGTTGCCAGCGCACCTCCGAACCTAGTGAGCACTTCTTTCTTTACATCTTCCCATGTCATTAGGGGCTTCCGATCTTGTAGCCAACTTATCCAGTGGAGAGCATGACCCTCCATGGACACTAAAGCCAGCGTGACCTTCTTTTCTTCAGGGGTCTCTTGCACCTGGAAATACTACTCTGCTCATCGAACCCAGCTCATGGGGTCTACACCAGTGAAGTTCAGCAGTTCTATACGTTTGGTTGTTACCTGCACATCGTCAAGAGTCACTACGTGTGCCGATGACCTCCTAGGAATAGGGGTATTTGCCGAGCCTCCCTCTGTCATCGACGACTGCCCACCTAATGCTTCTTCCGTTGCCTTTCCTTTCAACGCAGCAACTAGCATCGATTTAATCTCACTTATTTCTCCATCAAGCATTGTTAATCTTTGCTCCATCGCTTCCAGACTCCTCTCTACCACTTCCAACCTATTCTCCATTCTGGTGTTGGTCAGGAGGTTCCACGCTCACCGCACCAATTTGATAGAGTAAGGATAGGGAATTCCAGAAAATAGACAATGTGTATTGATAAGACTCCGTAGAGCTATAGCTCCCCAGCCAAAGGCCGTACAATGTACTAATGTCAAAAATAAAAGATGATTTCTTCGGCATTTCTAACTAACTTATATTCTCCACCTAGAGTACCCGTACACCTTACACAATCATTCCATTATTCTCCGTATCGGTTAAGCATGCATGCCTCACTCTCCAGCTCATCATTCATTCTCTCTCCACCTCAGCGCTTTGCTTCTTCTTCCTATGATAAACCAGTAATGGTTTCGGTCCAACCATTGGATCAGACCCTCCATGGCTAACAGTGATAGTGATCAGTTCTCAGTTTTATCATATCGTCAAAGGAAGGAGTGATAAGCACGTTGACACTCTCTTCAGCATCATGGTTTAGTTTCGTCATATCTACAAGAATCACAACCGAGTAACGCAGGAAAATGCAAACAGTACATGATAAGATTTAGTTTTTATGCAAAATGGAACTCTCTCAATGGAGGATAGAAGAGATTTGTTTGCAAGCTCAACTTCTTCGAGAGCCAATGTAGAAGAAGAGTGAAACTTTTCCCGGATCGTGTGATTGGCCCCTATCCCTTCTCTGATGAAGCAGACCAAGGAAATGAAACATGCAGTACCGATGATTAATTGTGACATTTGGAGATTTGAGTTTTGCATTTTACACTCTAGAGGAACTTAGAGGACGAGGATTATGAATGGAGAATTTCTTACTCAACAATGGAGTCAACAGAATCCATATTTTTATTTTGTAAGCCTAGAAATGATTCTTGAGCATTCCTACAATGCGTGGCACCTCTTCTTGCCGGCCCCACACTGCATTGATACGATTGAAAGAAAGATCGATAAAGATTGGGGGGAAAAGTAGTAGTGAATGTAAAGTGAGCCTCATCTTAATGTTTATCTAAGTTTCTACCACTTTGGAAGGCTGTTTGTCAAGCCGTCTTTTCCACTTTCCACTGCAACAGTTGCATCAAGGTAGTTGGACTCTGAAGCTTCTGCATGAGTTGTCCAATTATCCTTAGCAGAACAAACAAGGTCTCTAAATTTTGTTAATCCCTGTTGTAGAGTATAGGCTCCACCGCTTGTACTGTCCAAAAGGCCATTAATGGATCTTTTAACCTGAAATTTTGAGGAAAAATGAACAAGGGAAAGAGCATACTATTTTACCGAACACTAGGCAGCTAAACAATACTAAAAAGAGTTGCTTCTAACATCTTGTTGACGAGGATTTTTTCTCTTCATCCCTACAATGATTGGGGTGTTTCACTGCCATTCTATACGATATCTTAAGATACTCGTACCCCAAGAACCAAAATGAGATTAGAGATTTCAGTCGGTCATGTCTATTTCAATGTTTCAATGCGCCATTTAGTAGAGCATAGGTAATACACTTAATGTGGAAGGGATAGTTCGGTGGTTGCATACCAGCCTTTTCTTCCTAGCATATGAATCATCGAGTAGGTCTGCTACTTTTTCCAGAAGTTGTTTCTTATCAAATGCTGCATATTCCTGCCAATAAGGTCAAAGGTTCAGATAATGGACCATCTAATTGAATGCATACACGTGTGTAACAGATTCAAAAGTAAATTGCACTTGATCACCTCGAATTCCTTATCAAATTCAAATAATTTCTGGCCACTCATAGCAACTGTCTCTTCCACTCTCTGGCTCAAACTCAAAGTGTGTAAGCCCAAGTCTCAAAGAAACTAATCAGAGCTTCAGAAATAGATCTTGTCATCTGCAATGTTCTGAAATGGCTGTTCAATTTGAAAGAGGAACTTACTAAAAGGAGGGAATAAAAGTGGCTCGAAACTGCACAAAAAGAGGGTATAGACAACAAATTTGCCAAGTTGCATTCTCTAAGAATAAGATGGACATTTTCAGCAACAAACCTCACGCTGCTGTTCAACAAGCTTTTCCTCTTGACTAGATAGATCACTTTGTAAATCATTAAAAATTGCATCAATCTCCAGAAACTCCTCTTTGAAGAGCTGCATGACAAATAAGGCAAAAGTGACAGAATGAGGACTTGAGGAGCTGAAAGTCTAAATCCTACTAACAAAGACATCAATGCTTACATCCACTAGTGAAGAGCCATTCCTCGATAACTCTGAAGTAACATTAGAAAAAGTTAAAAGAAAACTCCTATCAAACTCTGCAGCTATGACCTCTGAAGATTTAATTCCAGAGCCATGCATGTCTTTTAGCTTGCCAACTTGCATTAGAAGTTCTTCTACAGCCTACAAGTAGTGCAGAAAGTTCTAACCCTCTCATATTGTATCTGACTTTGTATAGATATGTTAACGGAAATTACATCCTACCGTCATTTTTTTCAACACAAAGGCATGTGAGCCTTCATCCATTGCTTTCAATTGCTGCTCGTGCTTTGTTATAGATGCTTCAATATTTTCATGCAAATTTTCAAGCTTCTGAACTAACTGAATTTGAAAATTTTGGACTAGAAGCTTGTTTTGTTGCTCCAATTTCTCCTGCCGTTCTGTTAACCAGGGGCAGAAATCAAAACACAAATTATTTGACCTATTTAACCAATATCTTTGTAGAGCTTTAATTACAAACGAACTTTGGCCAATAAACTTGATGCCTCTGATGTAGCTTTCTCTAGCTCAGCTTGAAGATTCAATGCTTGTTCTGCATGTGCTTTCTCTGTATAATAGCAAGAAACAATCCCAAAATTAAGCCACCCAAACCTTAAGCAAGACATTCTATGTGAGCAAAAGTTAAATTATTTTAGCCATAGAGTGAAAACATGTAAGTTCACATTACACAATTACTAATATACTTATTGCAACTCCCAATATACGAGTAAAAATAGGTACAAGCATCCCTAGAATTCCACAGATCCCATCCCCATGCTAACTGGTCTCATGAAGTATGGTCAACAAACTATACGACAAACTGACAAGATTTCCAGAATATAGTACGCCCTAAACTCACCAGATTGGAGAAGACTTGAAATGAAGTATTCATTTTCTTCTGTTATTGCATTTGCCTTTCTATGTTTGCTCTCCAAATCAAACATAGTATTTCGAGTTCGCTCAAACTCTTTCTGCATTTAGTATTTGATTAGTTCATGTGTCAAAGAAAATGGAATGTTACCGGTTAATGGAAAGCTGCAGAGTACAGAGCAACTTGAAATATTTTATCACCTCTGTCCGTTCAAGTCTCTCCATTAATTCAGCTGTTAACTGCTGCTGATTATCATAACAATTCTGAAGCTCTACCAGCAGCTGACTCAAGATATTTCATATTAATTTCTGGACCTTGCCAACACATATAGGCAAAAACTCAATGAAATGTTTTCAAATATGAAGCATTGACCTTGTTCTTGGACTCCAACTCAAGCTCTATATTCTTCAGCTTCCCAGCCATGGCCTACATGAGCAAATGCAGGAGTTTATATCTCATTATCATCTGACAAGAATCTTGATAACATTAAAATTGGTTTGGATGTGTACTTCCTTCTCAGCTTCTTCACCTAAGTATCGATGTTGTGGTATATAAATGCCATTCTTCTCCCTTGCAGCAATAACATCTGAATACTCAAGTTAATCTCTAAGATAACAAGGGAAATGACTTCACATTCAAATGAGAATGCATTCAACAACCGTGCCCTATCTCTTGATACAGTTCCTTGACCGGCTCAAAGTTTATTAACTTATGATTGACCTAAATGCAAAGAAGTTGAGACTGTTGTTCATCTCTTCAGAGAGAGAATCAATTTTCAGTTGAATGAATTCAGCATTAAGAAACATTATATTTAGATAAATTACCTCCGGCCTAGTCTTTATGTTTTTTGCACGGTAAGCATAATCTAAAGTGCTGAGTGTCTCTTCCAAAGAATTTATTGATGATGAGACTGTGGCAATTATGCAAGTCTTTGTCTTTCCACCTAGTGAATCCCTCAATAACCTCGTCAATATACTATCCCTGACATTCACAAATTTCCCAAGTTCATGGTACCGTACAGCATATGCAATAATTAAAACCTCCCACAGGATTTCTTTTTCCATTAATACATTTTTACCTATACGGAACATGTCTAGAGTGGTCGGCTAAGCCATTGATAACTCGGCCGAGTGTAAGCAAGCTTTTGTTTATCTCCCCAGCTTCCTTAGCTCTTCCCTGCAAGAATCCACGTATTGAAAGTTGAGAAAAATCTGAAGGTTCCTTTACTGTCTCAAAATGGTCAGACAAAAATCTTAATGCATTCAAACCTCACTCGCACCAGACCGCAATATATTCTCAGAACCAGCAAGATCAACAAGATTCAGTTTTCCACACTTTATTATCTCATCCCCTTCTGAATAAGAACGCTCCTTGATGTGGGTTGTGATGGAAAATATAGTGTGAGAACGGCTGCTTTGCTTGTTGAGGAGACTGTCAACACTCAGCAATATGCTTTTTTGCTGAGCCTTTCTCCAAGACTTTGTATACCTCATTTGCAGTGTGCACGACTTCCTGTTCCAAACCTCTAATGAAAACATTTCCTTTACCATCTTCCATAAGAGCGATGGGCTTCTTTGACTTGTCATCAAACAAACTGACATGTTCATCTGGAGTCAGAAGGTCAGTTATCTCTTCATTGTATAGCTCAAGAAAGGTAATTTTGAGCCTATAATCAGCATTTGTAGCTTTAAGGGCATTAAATATCTGCTTAACAGCTCTTGGAATGATCCCTGCGTCACTAGGGAATTCTCCATCCTGCAAAAGAAATGAGTAGAAACTTTATGATACAACAATGCATTAGGGCTGTAATAACCTAGAATAGACAAAAGTTTCATATGCATGAACCACTTCAGTACCTTTGATACCTTCCCTCCTTCCATTGTGTAAGTTTTACCAGTTCCTGTCTGACCATATGCGAAAATGGTACAATTATAACCCTCAAGAACTTCGTTAAGAATAGGAGATATGGCTGAATCAAACAACTCATTTTGTTGGGTTGGGTTGCAGGACCAAATACCTGGTTCATAGGAAAATCAGAAGTACAATAAAGGTGAAAAATTCAAGCTAGTGTTTACATTCTTGCTCCACACTTCTGGTAAATGAAACACCATAAGGTTTTATCTATCCGCTTGTAAGAAGTGTTCTTTATCACAGACACTAATCCTTTCTGCTCGTCACATAGAATTGCTGAAGGTGACCTCAAAACCATCTCATCCCCAATCGGAGCCCCAAAATTTCAAATCCTACTATCACAATCTTAGCACCAAACTGGAGACCAGTAATAGCAATAACCAACAACAATATCAATATTTTCACCTGCATCGAACGATGACCTGCACATTTACACCTTTATCACTTGAATTCCCATCACTTGTAATTGAATCCCTCAAGCCCCTTTTGCTTGACTGTGGAGTTTGACCCGGCGAAAGCGGGATCATGTTGCACCTTCTTTGTGGATACTCCATTGATTGGCTCTCTCAGCCCTGCTTTGTAGATCAGTTACTGCAACAAACACAATCTACCTTCACTGATCAGTCAAACCACAACACAACAAGAGAAACAAAGTTTTCAAGGAAATACTTACATTAACACCATGCAATCTCAGCTTGACTAATAAGTATCTATTGAATCCAAACAGATTTTGAAAAAATCACAAGTATGTTTCAATTAAGCCAAAATTTTGAAAAAAGTCACGTCAATTAATAAAAGCATAACACACTAAACCAAAGGGAGATTAGTACACATACTAATGTTTCATAATAAGAACAAAAGAGGGCATAATGCAAAAGGAAGACGAACACAACTGGCCTGCCGATCAGTCCAACGTAACTGAAGGCTGAATCAAATACATCCACAAATGGGAATTCGGAGTCAAACGAACTCATTAGAAAAGGATATTTGCGTAACTGTGGGATTTTAGAATCAAATCTCCCCAAGATTAAGATTTTCATTTAATGGTTGTTTTCTCGTGTTCTCGATTGGCGTTACTTCGAATACCGTCGCGCGCTCTTTTGGTTGCTCGGCAAATGCCATGAAACTGTGCAGCCACGTGCTACAACTCCTGGGCTTTTTCAGGCCCAGTTTATAATATATATAGAAGTGGAGGACTGAAATAAAAATAATACAATAGGAGATTTTTCTCTTTATTTAGGAAAAAAAAAACTCAAGTTAATTATTGTAACTTTTATTATTTAACACTTTAAATTTAATTTTCATCAATTAATTCACAATTTATAAACAAAATTAAACGCAATTTATTTTTTATTTTTATTTATTCATGTGGGTCATTTAAAAATAGCTTTTCTATTAGCTACAGGTAAAGTTGCATACTATTGAACCTTCTCAAATCTTGAGTCTTAGCGAAATTTCTACCGAATGTTTTTGTTGTTGTAATTAAACACATAGCCCTTAAATAAAATACCCTGCATCGTCAAAGATATGTCTAATTAAAATTTGCATACATTGAAAGGTATGATTAGTTATAATATGGAAGTTCTTTTATTTGATAAAAATAATTTTAATAAAAATTAAGAGAGTAAATTAAACTTCTTCTTTTTAATTACAAAAGAGACTAGCTTAAGTCGGGGATTATATACTCCAAAATTTAAAAAAAATTAAATATTTTTAATTTTTAATTTATATACATATACACAAAAGGACAGAGTTATTTGGGACTCAGTGGTGCCCTAGGCCTCCCAAGAATTAAAAAATTAAATATTTAAGTCCTCCTATCTTAAATTCCTGACTCCGTCACTAATCAAACTCTTTGATCTCAAGAATAAATAAAAATGATAATAGTTCGAGTTAAGAATTGACTAGAAATTTGGTCGACTTAAGCTCGCTTAAATGGCGCAAAACGACGTTGTTTTCACAAAAACATTTGAATTGGATTTCAAATCTCGACCTATTGATTTTGTGCCAATTTTCTCAATCCTAAGTATGAGTGTGAGTTATATGACTATTTATGACAAAAGGGGCATAGAGTTTAATGGTAGAGAGTTTAGTGAAAGATATGTTACAACAGAGAAGTATAAGAGAGAATATCAGTGTATTTGCATCACCATTCATATTGGCTGATTCGTAAAGGTTTTGTATGGATCATCGAGCTTTAAACTAAAATAAAATCAAAGATAAATTTCTTATACCACTTATGAGGAATTGTTATAGGAGCTTCATAGGAAGCAAGGCATTTCTCTAAGTTGGATTTGCATAGTTATCAATAAATATGTTAAAACTCACCAACGCTATTACGAGTTCTTAGTTATGCCTTATTATTTAACAACTGCACAAACGATTGAATTTTTAATATGAATATAGTGTATAACTCATTAATAAGAGTTGAGCTTGGGTTCAACTATTGTCAAAATGATTAGAACTAACTATTTAGTTTGTTGGCTCTTACCATTTATAAATCTTTTAACATTTTCATTTAATTAATGTGGAATACTATAACACTCTCTTTCAAATACAACTAGGATTAGACATTTAGTTGTCACTTGAAATAAACGCAACAGTAACTGGACTGGAACTCTGAGACTAGACATTTAGACAAAAAACTGGGAAATTAAGAATTTAGACCAAACCTGCTCTGATATCGTGATAAATTTGAGTCTAACTTCACCCAAAAAGGTACCTTGTAAAGAGAGGTTTGTCTTATATTTATAAACTATTTTAATATTCTTTCCTTGCTTAATGTGAGATTCTTAATATATGCTCCTCAGCCCAAAGTAGGATTGGGCATTTGATGGGCATATTGGACAAAGAGCTACAACAGGTAGGCACTGCTACAAACTGTTGAGACAAGTTTAAGCTCTTATATCATATTAGAATTTTTAATATGAATAGTGATTAACCCATTAATAAGAATTGAAGTTGGGTCCAACAATATAATTACCAAAATGACTAGAACCAGTCGTTTGATACTTTGGAGCGACATCTTGTTCATTTGGTGGAGGTGTTTAAGGCACCATGACATCATCATCATCATCATCATCATCATCCAGTCTGAAGTTTCGCAATGAAGCAGGGTCTGGAGAGGTCTGATAGTATGCAGCCTTACCCGTACATAATATAGAGACTACTTCCAGTAGATCCACATGCAAATGAGACAATAATAAGAGTGATGCATGTTACCAAGAGAAAAGGCACAACTATGATATCATCATCTTTATGTTAAAATTTCTAAACGTGCAATTGGTTTGGAACAAGTCCCTATCTAGTCCATGTGAATAGTTTTGAGGGGGTAGCTACAGATCGTAAAAAGCTGAATGTTGTAAAGGAGTGGCCAACTCCCACATCTGCGAAACAATTGCAAAGTTTCTTAGGTTTAGCTGCTTACTATCGCAGATTTATAAAACAATAAATGGTTATATCACTGAGCCATTAACTATGTTGCTTAGAAAGAATGCTTTTAGTATGGTAGAACGAAGCAAAAGTGATTGAGAATCTAACCGTGATCAAATCACGTGCGTAGCAGAAAACAAAACTTTTTACGAATTTCGATCGAATCCTAATAATTAAATAAACTTGAACAAAACACAAAATAAATTAAAAATTGTACTTTGTTTATTTTCTTGTTGAAAAATCTTTGAAACCTTTTCGATTGATCAATCACAAGTTGTTCAATTGTTCAGCCTTTGATGGTATCCACAGAGCACATCTCAAGACTGATTTGAGAGGAAAAAGGCAAAGTACTAGCTTCTAAAATATTCATCCTTTTTTAAATAGAAAAATCCCGAGGGTCTTTAATTAAAATTAAATTTCTTTAATTATAATTAAAATCAAATTCTAATTATAATTAATTTAACATTAATAAAATCAAATATCTTATATTTGATCCTCAAAGTTTCTCAAACTTTATAATTAAGTCCAACTTAATTAAATTGATTTTTCTTTCACAAATTACTCTTTGATGTATGACTCATTGAGTTCATAATAAATTAGCAATGATTATAAATTACAATTTTAATTCACAATTAGAATTAAATAAATTAAAACTTCTTTTAATTTATCTTTAATTATCCAATTAAACAATTCATAATCATAAATCATGATTGACGTCTAACAATATATCATAATTACACAAATATCAAGAATGTCAAAGTGATTGACTTAATCTATCTAATTTAATCCTTTCGTCATTCGATATTCTAATTGGACATAGTATGGATACAATGTATACTCTTATCATCCAATTATGTTCAATTTTGCTAATTAGTAATTGATTTATAATTGAAATTTGAAAACACCTTTTCAAATTTCAATTCACTCTGGCTAGAGAATTCCATAAATTATTACTAATCAAGAAAAGTAGAATATTTTCTCTAATTACTTTAAATTGATGAATCCTATATTAACTTACTCAACTATCTCCATATGGTTCATACTATATCCAATTACTATCGACTGAATTATCCTAGGACGATTCATAAGTAGTATCAAAACATAGTAATTCTCACACGAGATATCTTGGTAATCTCAAGTATGAGGATCAATTATATAATCATCATTATGAGATAATCCATAGACACATAAGTAATATTCCATCCGGAATTCTCATATTCGGGTTAGTTTAGTGACTTATTCTCTAATAATCACCCATATATTAGTTTTAAGTATTTCCATACTTTAATTTATGATATTAATTACTTTCTTCATAAGAAAGAAATATAATGTGTGCTAGTTTTATCGTTTTAACAATATCTCATCTTGATAAAACTACAACTAGGAATATTTAAGAATAGTATATAAGTGTAAAATTTTACCTTTAGTATTAAAACATATAATATTAATTAAATTAATACATAAAGATAAATAAAGTCTTTTTGTTAATTAAAATAATATTATACATTAATTTGCATCCAATTAATTGGCTACAAGGGTACAAACTAACAAAGGTTGCATTTAATATTTTAAAGGGGTGTAAACCAATGCTCCTATAGACCTGTACTGACTCTTCCATATTTTAGGAAGCCTTTTGTAACATCCCAGATCACCCCCGTATAGATATTATCCACTTTGGGCCTTGGCCCAGCCAAGCCTTCACGGTTTTGCTTTTCCCGAGGCCTTCCCAAGAGGTCACCCATCCTAGAACTACTCTCGCCCAAGCACGTTTAACCTCGGAGCTCCGATGGGATCAGGTGCGTTAGGTCATGGAAAACGCGCCTGTAAGGGAGAGGTATCCGTATCTTTATAAAGCATACTTCGTTCCCCTCTCAACCAAAGTGGGATCTTACACTCTCCACCCCCTTAGGGCCCTGCCCTCTTTGGGGCCCAGCCTAGTTGGCACAACGATTCGGATACCGGCTCTGATACTACTTGTAACGTCCCAGATCACCCGCTTATAGATATTGTCCATTTTGGGCCTTGGCTCAGCCAAGCCCTCACGGTTTTGCTTTTTTGAGGCATTCTCAAGAGGTCACCCATCCTAGAACTACTCTTGCCCAAGCATATTTAACCTCGGAGTTCCGATGGGATCCGTACCATTATAAGGCGTACTTCATTCTCCTCTCCAACCGATGTGGGATCTTACACCTATGGTGATTGAAGCAGGTGCCTCGATAGTAGGCATTAATGTTGTGTTGATGCAACAGAACCATCCTTTATGACAAGAGGATGAGCTTTTTGTGTTAGGAACCCAATTTTTACCTTGTGCGATAAGATCTCATCCACTTATTTTTCTCTGTCTCATAATAATGGGCGAATGAGATCTTCTAACACAAGATAAGAACTAGGTTCTTGGTACAAAGGATCTCGTATGTATGAAAAGGAGTTGTTGGTATTGTTTTTACCATTAAGTAGTGTTCTCATTATATCACTAGCAGACGCTTCATTATACAAACAAATCATAGAAGATTAGGCTATCTTCATGACTAGAAAATAACTACTTTGTTTCAACATATGTGGTTATCAAAGTTACCTAGTTTTGGTTTGGAAATCAAATATAAAAAAGGTGCAGAGAATAAGGTGGATGATGCTTTGTGACGTTAATTGTAATCTCATTTAGTCAGTTTGATGTTCTAAAAAGCTCACTATGCATAACCATTTCATTTCACTTTGTTGAATGAATTTTTTTTATTAATCAAGAAACATTGAAGTTTTTGGTTTTAATATAAAAGCTTCTTTATTTTTCAAAAAAAAATTAGGGAATAGTTTAGAAAATTAAATTATAATTGCATTAAACAAATTAATTTTGAACATTTGAAGTTATTAAAAATCATTGTTTTGGATAATTAGTTACTTATATAAGTTAGTAGTTGAATAATATAAGTTAAAATTGTCAAATTTAATATACTAAGAGTTTGTAGTCACATTAATTGATATATTCATAAACTAATATTTTGTATTAGTCAACCAATTTGCTTACTGGTTGATCAATGTGTCAACAGCTAGTGAATCTGTGCATTCAATAGACACTAGTCGACCAATTTGTGCATTCAATAGACATACTAATCGTTAGTTCCAAGTGGGTGACACGATTATGTTAAGCTTCGACCCTATCGTTAGCAAAGTGTTGCGCTTCGTTATAATCTGAAGCTTTCTTTTTTATACTTCGGCCGTTTTTAAATAAAAATAAATTTCAGATAAGGAATACATATATAAAATTACAAATACAGCTATTTTATTTTAGTTAATAGAGTTATAAGAAATAATAATGTTCTTAATAATTGAAACCTAGTTGGCTTGTTGCTATTATATATGATAATATCTTAAAAACCGAATCCTTGTTGTTGATATTTTAATTGGCCAAAGCCCAACTCTTGCGACAAGAACCAGGTCACCTGTTATCTATTTAGTTCAGTGACGAAGACACAATGACTTATCAATCAATCACCCACGTTTGACCCAACTAAACCATAGGGCTTTAAATATATATGAACTTGGATGTTCTAAGTTTTGACATCCCCAACCAAGGACGGAGCCACAGTGCGGGCAAGTGGGGGCACTTGTCCCCACTGAACTTGCCCCCACTGACATCTAACTCCTATATATATGTACAGAACTCCGTACATGCATGAAATTGTTCTAGCTGTATGCCTGATAGCTGTAGAAAGCTCCTTCCTAAAATTAATTTGCCAAAGTAAATCATAAAATCTCAAGATAACAAATATAAGAGGTAAATTTTCAAAAAGAACAATATGATTAGACAATGACGAGTTTAAAATAAAGCTAAGCCAGATGAGATTTTTAAGACAGAAAAGACATACGATAGAGATCCAGGGATATTTTATCCACACGAATAATATGTGATAATCTTATAGACACTTCTA
>JAOTAX010000004.1:30416005-30445639 GCA_025629825.1 Erythroxylum guanchezii
CCTTCGGCATCACCTGAATCAGAAACCCATACCTCCACCGTTAACCACCAACGCACTTCACCCTCGCCTATTGTTACTATTTCTTCACCTGAACCACACCCATCTTCACCACATCTTCTGCAACCTCAACGCAGTACCCGTACAAAATCTCACCCAGCTTACCTTCGTGATTATGTCACCTCACTTCCACCCCTCGGCACAGACACAACGTCAACACCACAGGTTCGTTCCCCATCTCATACCTCTTTGTTCTCTCATTTCTCCAACCCAGTAACATTCATGGCCAACGTTGCTATTGAACGTGAAC
The DNA here is from genome assembly GCA_025629825.1 of Erythroxylum guanchezii. Taxonomy (NCBI): domain Eukaryota; kingdom Viridiplantae; phylum Streptophyta; class Magnoliopsida; order Malpighiales; family Erythroxylaceae; genus Erythroxylum; species Erythroxylum guanchezii. The sequence continues at coordinate 30,416,313 of JAOTAX010000004.1, forward strand.
CTCTTTCTTTTGCTACTGCCATTACTAATCATCTTTGGCTCAGACCTATGAAGTTGGAGCTCGACGCTCTTGAACAGAACAATACATAGGAGTTGACCACTCTCCTTACAGGAAAACGGGCATTACATACGAAATGGATCTTCAAAATCAAAAGCAAACCAGACGGTTCAGTGGATCGCCGCAAGGCCAGATTAGTCGTCCGTGGGTATACTCAAAAGGAGGGACTGGACTACAATGAAATCTTCTCTTCGGTTGCTAAGCACATCACCGTCCGCGTGTTGATCGCCATTGCAGCTACATTTGCTTGACCCTTGCACCATTGCGACATAAATAATGCCTATCTACATAGCTCTCTCGATGAAGAATTATACATTCATCCACCTCAAGGGTATTCAAAAGCTGCCCCAGGTCAAGTTTGCCGCTTACGAAAATCTATTTATGGCCTTAAACAAGCGGGTCGCCAGTGGAACCATGAAATAACCTCCAAGCTCCTGCATTATGGTTTTCTTCAATCATCATCGGACCCCTGTTTATTCATCAAAGGATCCACTCAAACTTTTGTGGCTCTCATCATCTACGTAGATGATGTTCTTCTGACTAGTCCTTCCGTGGACCTGCTTCTGGACGTAAAAAATTATCTCCACAATTTGTTTATTATTAAAGACTTGGGGTTGGCTACATATTTCATTGGCCTCGAGTTACATCGGTCCGACAACGGCATCTCCATTTCACAAGACAAGTACATCCAGGATATTCTCACGGAAGCCGACTTACCGGACATCAAAGATGTCGTTGCTCCATTTCCTCAAGGCCGGAAACTCACACCCGATGATGGCCCTTTACTCAGCAACCCTGATCAATACAGAAGGATAGTCGGCCAGATTCTTTACTTGAACTTAACTCGCCCCGACATCGCTTTTGCCATCCATCAATTAACTCAGTTCACTTCCACACCACGGCAACAACACTGGGACACCTTGCTCCACCTTCTTCGCTACCTCAAGAGGATCGCATCTTATAGGCTGTTCTATCCATCACAATCAACACTTCCCCTACAGATTTTCTCCGACTCCGACTGGGCCGGTTGCAATTATACAAGGAAATCACTAACAGGCTATTGTGTTATGTTAGGCGATGCCTTAGTATCCTGGAAAACCAAAAAATAGCGCACTGTTAGTCGTTCTTCTGCCGAGGCTGAGTACAGAAGCATGGCCAGCGCTCTCTGTGAGACTCGTTGGATTACCTACCTCCTACGTGACTTGCAGCTTCCCATACCTCTGCCTATTCCTCTTCATTGTGACAATGCCGCAGCCTTACACATCTCTAGAAACCTGGTGTTTCACGAACGCACCAAGCACGTCGAGATCGACTGTCATCTTGTCCAGAATGCCGTCATCGAAGGCTTCCTTTCCACTTCCTACACTCCATCTTCATCACAGCTCGCTGATTGCCTCACCAAACCTTTATCTTCCTTGGACCTGTCTTCAAACATCATCAAGTTGGGTCTGCTTCCACAGCCGCCAACTTGAGGGGGGGCTGTCGACAAGCCCGTAACAAATCTCATTCCATAACAGACACACAGCACGCACCATTTTACAGTCTGTACATATCCTTGCAAAATATTCGTTAGTTAGAAGAGAGAGAGAGCAAATCATTTATTTTGTACAGCCCAGGCTCCTGTATATATTTTACATTCTCAGTGAATAAAATGCTCTCTGTATTACTTTGTTTTATGCTTTTGATAAGCCTCCTTATATAACATCTCTAAAACCAAACAAAACGATTGCAATTGCTTCTAAATTATAACTGCTCAAAAAATTAAGTTTGCTAAATTAATTTCTATATAACGTAAACTAATAATAACTCTTTCGTTCAAGTTTGTTAGTTCAACACTCCTCCTCAAACTTGAATCTTTCGTCTTCATTTGCAGTTAGGACAAGTGATTCCCAGCATTTTCTTGAACTTCTCAAATAATTCAGTCTTGAAGGGCTTTGTCATAACATCTGCAACTTAAGGCTTTGTCTTAACATCTGCAACTTGATCTTCAGTTTGACAAAATTGAAGTTTGATTTCTCCTTGTTTTATGAATTCCCTAATATAGTGATAACTTATATCTCCATGATACACAGGATTCTTCGCTATTGCCATAGTTGATTTGTTGTCACACTAAATACACGTTGGACCAAATTGATTATGCTTCAGATCCTCTAGCATCCTGCGTAGCCAAATTGCCTAACATGCTGCTGATGCGACTACAATATATTTGACTTCCGCTATTGATAAATTATTACAGGTCTTATGGGATAACCAACCCCCAAAGCTAACTTGAAGGGTGGGAGAGTCCATAAGTTTATAAACCCTACATCAGTCTCTTTTATTACCGATGTGGGATAATTAGACCGTAACATCCAACAACGCTTTGCAGTCCAGGCACCGACAGACTGGCTGTACATTAGACCTTTTCTAGCCCCGAGAGAACACTGCAATGCCGATGTCCCGACCCGTGGATGTGGCACCATAACTTAAAGGAGTGGTGTTAGCTTTGATGCCAATTGTTACATGCTTGAAGAGTGAGAGAGCCCATAAGCCTATAAACCCCACATCGGTCTCTTTTATTACCGATGTGGGACAATTAGACCGTAACAGCTACCACTTGTTGCTTTTTTGAAGACCATGAGATGACTCATTTTCCCAAATAGAAAACATATCCAAAAGTACTTTTGCGTGTTTCAATGTCACCTACCCAGTCACTATCTGTGTAACCCAATAATTTAAAAGAATCAGAATGGGCATAGGATATTCCATGATCTTGTGTTCCATTTTGATAACACAAAATCTTTTTTGCTGCTTGCAAGTGTGATTGACATGATTTCTCCATGAAACGACTTATGAGCCCAACTACATAAACAATGTCAAGCCTAGTGGATGTCAAATAACGTAGACTTCCCACTATACTTTTGAAGTAGGTCGGAACGACAAGTTCTCCACTACCTTCTTTCTTCATCTCACCACGTTCTACAACAGGCGTACAAATTAGGGAAGCTTTATCCATCTTGAATTTCTTTAAGATATGTGTGGAATATTTCTTTTGCGTGCCGACACTAGTTTGTTGCACTTCAATGCCGAGAAAGCATGACATCAATCCTATCTGTCATCTCAAATTGGTGTACTATGGAGTTCTTAAACTCTGTAAACATCAACCTACTATTTACAGTAAATATGAGGTCATTTACATATAAACACAACATCAAAATTTCACCACTCACCTTCGACTTGACATATAAAATGTGCTTGTGAGGACATTTATAAAAGCCATCTTGTTGTAAGTATGTGTCGATACGAGAATAACAAGCACAAGGTGTTTGTTTCAAGTCATATAAGGCTTTCTTGAGGTGGTAGACTTTGTTCTCATCTCCTTTCTTAACAAAACCAGACAGTTGATCCACATAGACTTCTTGTTGAAGTACTCTATTCATAAAAGTTAATTTAACATCCATTTGATGAACTTTCCATTTATTTTGGGCAACAAGAGATAAAATCATTTGAACTGTGTCCATTCTTGAAACTGGAGCAAAAACTTCAAAGTAATTTATTCCCGGATTTTAATTGTAATCTTTAACCACCAATTTTGCTTTATAGTGATCAACTTCACCATTGGGTCTATACTTTGTTTTGTACACCCTTTTAACTCCTATTAGCTTCTTTTCAACTAGCAGAGAAGTTAGCTCCCAAGTATCTAGATCGGATCTCCTCCTTCATGGCTTGGATCCATTTCTCATCTGCTGCTGCATCGTCAAAAGAAATTGGATCACAATCTGCAAATAAACAAAAACTTGACAAGGTATCATCATTTAACTCATCATCATTGTCTTCATCTCTGCCTAACACATAATCTTGCAATCGTACTAGTATTACGTGAGTCTGTTAAAGATGACTTAATGGTTTTGCATATGCTATTTCAGAAGGGGTATTGACTGGTGACGATGATGACGTGGAAACATGACTTGAATATGCTCCATTTGTTGATGCTTCACTAACGATAACATTACTAGTCTTATCATTGTTCTGATTCCAATGCCATTCTTTATCTTTAACAAATCGGACATCCTTGCTTATGATAACCTCCTTAGTGTCTGGATTATACAATTTATAACCCTTTGTCACATCACTATAGCCAATGAAGATGCATTTCTAACTTTTGTCGTCAAACTTCTTCCTTTTTTCATTAGGTGTATGGGCATAGGCAACACACCCAAATACTTGCAAGTGAGAAACATCTGGCTTGTTCCCACTTCATGCTTCTTTTGGTGTCCTTCCATGAACTAACACGGAAAAAATAAACTGATAATATCCCCAAGAAAGCTAACGTCCAGTAGATAGATCGGAAATCTCTAAAATCCAGCAAACACGACTTGAGAACCTAAGGTATATGAAACCTTAGACTCGGAAAGATGCGGTTTAAAGAACCCTCGAGAGTTGAACACCACGAAGGGTGATCACACCTTCAATAAGTTCGGAAGTGTTCGAAAATTGAACATAAGACTTGAGAGCGATAAACTCAGAAACTCACAAGAGAATTATTTTCAATTAATCAAAAGAGAAGTGTCTTCCTTACAATGGAAAAAGGTATTATAGTATAGGAGTATGCCTAGCCACATAAGGTAAAATATCTAAATTAATTAAGAACATGGTCTAAAGACTAAAGAGGAAAATTAATTCAAAGAGCAGTATTTGGGATAATTTTCTTTTTAAACTTGATTCTCTACCAAATTTATTCCCACTCTTAGTCCGTGCTTGCTATAATGGTCCAACTGACGTAATGGGACACCTCCTCCTTCGGTTTGATACTTGAACTCTTCGTTTGAATCTCCCGAATCAACCCTGCCATCGACTTCTTAATTCTCTTAGCTTCAGCTTGGGTTATTGGTCTAACTGGCACATGCAGAGGGTCCCGTTGCCTCATCTTGTCCTTGTTCGTATCATCCCCTCCTTCGTCAAGAGGATTCAACCACGAATCAACACCTATGTCAAAAGGAGATAAATCACTAACATTAAAAGTGGATAATATATTATACTCAAGTGGGAGCTCTAATTTGTATGCGTTGCCGTTGATCTTTTCAATGACTTGAAACGATCCATCCCCTCGTGGTTGTAACTTATTTTGCCTCTGGTTTGGGAACCTCTCTTTACACGTATGGAACCACACCCAATCACCTGGTTCAAAGATAACTTTACATTGTCCCTTGTTGGCCTGACTGGTATACTGTTCATTCTTCTTCTCAATTTAAGCTTTCACTTTCTCATCATAAAGTGACCTCACTAATTATGCATTCCTCCTGACATCTAAACTAGTCATTTCATCAACAGGAAAAGACATTAAGTCCAGTAGGAACAAATGATTAAAACCATAAACAATTTCAAAAGGTGAATAACCAGTAGACGAATGTACAATTCTATTATATGCAAATTCAGCAAAAGGTAAACACTCTTCCCAACTCTTAAGATTTTTCTTTATAATGGCATGAAGTAATTGAGATAGAGTCCAGTTAACTACCTTGGTTTGACCATCAGTTTGGGGGTGACATGTGGTAGAAAATAGTAATTTAGTTCCCAACTTCTCCCATAAGACCTTCCAAAAATGACTAAGAAAGTTAACATCTCGATCTGACAGGATAGTCTTAGGAATCCCATGAAGACGTACTACTTCCCTAAAAAACAAATCTGCTACGTGGGTTGCATCATTAGTTTTATGTTAAAGAATAAAATGAGCCATTTTACTAAACCGATCGACTACCACAAAAATAGAATCTTTCCCCTTGCTTGTTTTAGGTAAACCCAATACAAAGTTCATAAAAATATCTGTCCAAGGTTCATTGGGTACGGGTAAAGGTGTGTACAAACCTTGGGCTAACACTTTAAACTTAGCCTTCTTACAAGTGACACAATTTGCACAAAATTTTTCCACATCATGTCTCATCCTAGGTCAATAAAATTGTTCTATAAGCACACCTAAAGTCTTTTGTACCCTAAAGTGTCCCATTAAACCACCCCCATAGGCTTCCTTAACCAACAATTCCCTAATCGACCAAACGGGTATACACAACTTATTTTCTCTAAACAATACCCATCCATCCTATAAAATCGATTAACTGTCCCCTTCTCACATGCAACAAATATATCATTAAAATCAAGAGCCTTCTTATACGATTCTTTAACAAATTCAAATCCCAAAAATTTGGTACTCAAAGTGGTAATTAAGGTATACCTGTGAGATAGGGCATCTGCTACCACATTCTCCTTACTTTGTTTGTATTTGATCACAAATGGAAAGGACTCGATGAATTCCATCCATTTGGCATGCCTTTTATTCAGTTGCCTTATCCCTTTAGGTGCTTTAATGACTCGTGATCAGTGTGAATCACGAACTCCTTTGGCCATAAATAGTGTTGCCATGTCTCCAATGCTCTAACAAGGGCATAGAGCTCCTCGTCGTAGGTAAGATAATTGAGTGGTGCCCTGTTGAATTTCTCATTGAAGTACGCAATGTGTAACATACCACACCCATTGAGCATATAGCGACATTCTAGAGAATATCCGAGCACATACCCCACGGAAGCGGTATGTTAGAGCAGTCACGTCGACTTATCATGGCATTAGATAGAACATAAGCATTTCAAAGAACTAGATTTCCTTATTTCATTCATAGTCATAAGCTTACATTGTCATTACATTCTATAATCTATGTATTTACATTACTAAAACATCTGAGATTCTTTACGTTTGATTCACAAACATAAACATTCATTACACTCAAAATTCATATTTATACAGTACATAACATGTGAAAGTTCACAGCTTTATACAACGTGTACAACATAAAACTGGGTATTAGACCAAAATAATATGACTAGATGCTTCAAAATCGGCTGACCAGACCTTTGAGCCATTCTTCGTTCCAAAACGGACAATACTAGGCTGCTAATAGATTGCCTTAAAAGCTTAGTTACCCCAGTACTTGAAAATCAATGTTGCAATTTCGATGAGTTTGCAAACTCAGTGAGTGAACCATCATCGATGTGCTCACTCATGTCAAAACACAAATATCACGAGTATAGAACCAACTTTAGGAATATATCACATTATTCAAAATCAATTCTCATTCCTCACATCACTCATCTTAATCATTCATATCATCAACATATACAGAAGTATTTCATATCACTATTCAACACAAATCAATGGTTCTTTCCAATCATTTTCAAGATACATATAAGGATATGTATATGCAAATGCACATGAGATTCCACTTCCATTTTTATTTCTGTTGTAACCGAGGGCCATTTAACTGTCCCGTATCTGTTGCAAATACTAGGCTCATTTCAGATACTATCCCGTACCCAATGTAGATATTGGGCTGATTAATCGTTGAGCTTGTGGCTCTGTGTGTACATTTTTGAGCTTAAAGCTCTTTTCACGTTGGCTACTCCGGTCACAACTTCTTTACGTGAACATACATATTCATGTAATGAAGTGCAACATTTTAACATAATATATCATCAAACACTTTTAGTCAAGAAACACATTCAATTACCACAATTCATCGAATCTATATCTGGCATTCAACATATAGTTGAGAATTCATTTTCCTTATTCACATTCAAATTACAAACAATCTCAATACAATCTCGAATATCAAACTCCTCAGACAATCAATTATCTGGAATCATCAATGTCACAATCATATCAAAATCATTTCAATATATATAGATATAAGGATTAAACAAAAACAATTCAAACTGAAGCACACATCTAATTGAGATCACACATCTAGGTTACTCACAGTACGCTCCAATAAGTTATTGCCTTGACAATCTAGCAATATCTGGATGCTGACGATCTACTTGAGCGTCCATATCAAGCAATACACGCATATTTACACATTATTAACTTATTTAACAAATGAATACTCAATCATATGAATGTTGATGTGTCATGTTTACGGCATACTCAATTGACTATTCCGGGTATGTAACTTTATTCACAAGTCTTACTCATTCATTCATCATAGCTTGTATATATCTTATTTGCAATTAGGTTATGCCTTAAATAAGTTTGGTTACTCTCAATTTATCAATCATAAATTCACTAGTCTTTTTCTAGCATTATATGTACAAAATTCCCCAATTCTCATTCAATCATGCCTAATTCATTACCTATATCCTTTGAATCATATTTGCATTCAAAAAGACATCTTTATATGATTAAAAACTCATATTTCTCAATTTCATATACCTTGATATCAAACAATCCAATCTTTAAGTTATAACATCAATTATTAACATAAACTCATCAAACACTTAACCAATTAATTCAACATCAACTAAGTTCATTTTAACCCCCAATCAAGTCTAATTACATCAATTTATAGTGTCTTATCCTTATATGATCCAATAAGAACACAAAACACAAACTTTCCTCTCTGCCAAGCATTTTCACGATCGTGAGAAGGAGTCATACAATTCTCACGATCGTGGGATAGGTGAACTGAAATTTTCACCTTCATTTTCCTTCAACTTTTCTTCCAAATTTTGACACCTTCATGATAGTTCATCAATTATACCTCAAAGATACTTCATTTCTCAATCTAATTCATCCTTATTACAATCCATAACCTAGGGTTTCCATACATCAAGAACAAAACCAATTCATGCATCAAGTTTCAAGCACATCTCATCATCAAACCTATATGCAATTCATCTCAATTCACCCCTAAACAATCTTCATGCATGTTATGCTCATATATAACATAATAGGGCAATCAATTATTTACTTCTTGAACCTAAAGTCTCCTCAATTAACAAGCTAAGCAAGTCTCTCTAGCATTTAAGCATACTCCAAGAACAAGATGGAATGAGAAGGGTTTCTAAACATAAGATGACGGCTATAAAATTTGACAAAACTCAACGAGTTTTGGGAGGTTGTGTGGGGATGTAAGGGGATGAAGGAGAGAACATAAGACTAAAAACATGAAGAAAGATGGTCTTTTAAGTGTAAAATTCGTGGGTTACAAATGCATGGTGGAGAGGTGGGACACATGTCTTGCCACTTGTCAAATAGATAGCCAAGTCATGTGTCTTCCTCTTACATTACCAATTGTCAATCCATAACTAGTCCATTTGTCACTTAATCACTAGGCCATATGTCATGCAAATATAACACCATTTGTCACTCATTTATTCAAGCCATTTGTCACTTTATTAATAATGTCACATGTCACCATTTCATAGGTTCATTCAACCTATATTCTTATGTATCATTTTGTCTTGTCCTTTAACATTTTCTTAGAGTAGATGCACATATCCCCTTATCAATCACTCGATTGTAACAATAAATTCTCAATTCACTAATTATAATCCATCCAGAACAAACTTCAAGGCATAATCAACACACAATTACTTCATAATCATTTAAGATCTTTCATACCCCTGGATATGTCAAATGAGTGCATATACTATTTTTACAATGTCTTTGAATCATGGTTCATGTATTTATGCAAATATAATACATGCAAATGTAATGCACCTCATGTATTCTCATAGAATATGACTTATGTAGCTAGCTAAATCCCTAAGTGTAGAAACGGGCTATTACACAATGGGTCTCCTATCCTGCATTAAAACAACACCAATACCTATTCCCGACGCATCATATTCAATTTCAAAAGTCTTAGAAAAATCAAGTAAAGCTAGAATAGGTGCAGAGCACAATTTTTCTTTAATCAAATTAAAAGTTATTTCCTGCACCTTGTCCCACTTAAATCCTACTTTTTCTTGATTACTTCAGTTATGGGAGCAACTAGTGTGCTAAAATCTTTAACAAACCTGCAATAAAAACTAACCATCCCATGAAAACTTCTTACCTCTGTTATGCTTTTAGGTGTAGGTCATTTCTTAATCGCTCTTACCTTTTCCTCATCCACCTCCACTCTATTATGACTCACAACAAATCCAAGGAAAACAACTTTATCCATACAAAAATAACATTTTTGAATATTAGCATAAAGTTTTTCCTTTCTAAGTACATCTAACACCTCTCTCAAATGTCCAATGTGAACCTCTAAGCATGTACTATAAATAAGAATGTCGTCAAAATATACCACCATAAATTTACCAATGAAGTTACGCAAGGCATCATTCATTAATAACATGAAAGTACTAGGTACATTTGATAAACCAAACGACATAACTGACTACTCATATAAGCCATATTTTGTTTTGAATGTCATTTTACATTCATCCCCTTCTCTCATCCTAATTTGATGATAGCAACTTTTTAAATCTATTTTGCTAAAGATTTTAGCCCCATGAAGCTCATCTAGCATATCATCTAACCTTGGAATAGGATGGCAATACTTTATCGTTATGCTATTAATGGCTCTGCAGTTAACACACATCCTCCAAGTTTCATCTTTCTTAGGCATGAGCAAGACGGGTACAACACATGGGCTCATGCTTTCCCTCACATACCCTTTGCTTATAAGTTCCTCTACCTGCCTTTGAAGTTCCTTTATCTCCTCAAGGTTACTCCTATAGGCTGGTCGGCTTGGAATAGCAGCCCCGGGTATAAAGTCTATCTGGTGTTCGATGCCCCTAATGGGTGGTAACCCACTAGGTATCTCCTTAGGGAACACATTCGTAAACTCTTGCAATAAAGAAACAACCAAACTAGGGAGGGAATTGATAGTCAAATTAAGAGCAAGGAGAGCCTCCTTGTATTTCAACAAAATTCATTGTTGGTTTTCCCATAGGGCCCTCATAATCTCACCCTTCTTTGTAAAGAAACGCTTTCCTTTCGTACTCTCCTTTTTTTTTCTTTTTTTCCCCTCTCGTTTTGCCAATCAAACTTTCTTCCTCTTTTACACTCACTTTCTCAATATTTTTTCTTTGTAATCGCACATCTGCCTCCTATTTCAACTTAACTTGGTCCTCATAGACTACTGAGGTGTTAAAGTCCCAATATAATCGACCTTTCATCCATTTTGAAGTTATACTGATTCTTGTAACCATCATGCTTGGCTCGTTTGTCAAACTGTCAAGGCCTTCCTAATAAAATATGGGTTGCTTGCATTAGAACTACTTCACATAACATCTTATCAGTATAAGTCCCAATAGTGAATTCTACTAGTAACTATTTGTTCACCTTGACCTCACCATTGTTATTAAGCCATTGTAAATTATAAGGTTTAGGGTGTTTGATCAATGGTAACCCTATCTTCTCCAAAAAAAGCTACACTAGCTACCACATTAGTACAACTACCTCCATAAATAATCATACTCCGAGGCTTTCCTCCCACAAGACACCTGGTATGAAAAATATTTTCCTGCTACAAGCTTGTCTTATTCACCTACGCTCGAGTATTAAAGGCTCTCCTAGACAGCAAAGTTGTCGGGACAACCATTAGTCCTGAATCTCCATCATCCTCATAGGCACCATCATCTGCTTCTGGCATCTTGTCTTCATCACTTTGCTCATCTTTTGTCCCAATAAACCCATTCGTATTCACCATTGTCCTCTTATTGGGGCATTGAGAAGCTATATGCCCCACCCTTGACATTTGAAGAATTTAAGGTCCCAATTCCTAGAAGATGTGGTCCCCATCTTTTCCTTGTGCTTTTGTATAGTATCTCCTTTATCCTTGTACTTTTGTATCAATTCTTCTTTCCCTCTTGACGATTCCCCTTTACTCTTCCAACCCAACTTATCTAACCCTTCCTCACCCCACTTGGGTTTTAAGAAACTACTAACCCTAACTGTGGGTCTCGAAATCACTCTCCGCTTCAAATGCTTCTTCACTTTCATTTCCATATGCACCAATCCTTCCAACTCCACATAATGGTATAGTTCAACCACATACTGGCCTCCTGGTCCTCCTCAATGTTAGTCTGAATCATAGTCATCTCCATCTCCTTAAAATAGTCATCCACACTTTGATTTCCTTAAGTCAAAGTCTGCAACTTGCGATAAATCGTCCTATAGTAGTGATTAGGGACATATCTCCTTCTCATGACAACCTTTAATTCTTCCCACGTCTCTATCGACCTCTCCCGATTTCTCTTCCTACCATTAACTAATTGATCCTACCAAACTAACATGTAGTCTGTAAACTCAATAACTACCAACTTCACCTTTTTTTTTTCCTCTGAGAACCTATGACAGTCGAGCACAAGCTCCACCCTCTTTGCCCACTCTAAGTAGGCCTCTGGATCACTCTTACTCGAGAATGTGGGTAGATTTAATTTTACGCTCCCCAGATTACCATCCAATTCTCCTCGATCTCTACACCCACCCCTAGGTCACCTATTTCCCCATCGAGCTCTCCCAGCATCTTTTGTAACCCAATCGTACTCTCTTCCCCATTCATCATCAACATCCCCGTCTCCTTCCCCATGTGCATTCACCCTCACACCCCTAACTCTCGCGTTATTTCTCTCATTGTTTCCCCCACCTTGGGGTGTTACCCTTTCACCCTCAATCGTAGCCAATTGATTATCCTATTCTGTCAACGTCACAGCCAATCCTCTTACCATCTCTTGCAACTGTTGTATTTGAATGAATAGAGCTTGGTTTTGCTCCAAAAGTCTGGTATTATTACCTGTGTTATCAGCCATATGTGCAAGTATGCTAGTGTCCTCTAATGACAAAAGGAATTTCACTCGTGTTTATGCTCAACGACTTTTACCCGATACTAGTCTCACATACTCTGCCTTTTACCTCTCAGCGTCCTCACTTCTCAATTCGATCTTCGAACTCAATAAACTCAATCAATCAATGACCGCACTCGTCTAATTCAACAATTGGGGTAATATTGTAGGAAAGGGCAAGAAGGATCAATTCAAGAATTAGAGGTTAGGATTTCAATTTGGAAATACAATAAAACGACAAGAATTTTTTTAAAAATAACTCACAGGAGTAATAATGAAGATAATTGGAATAACAAAGGGTAACAAAGAAAGTGAATCAAGATTAAATAGAAAATTTGTTTTGGACAACAATTCACAGCACAAGTAATAGAAGATATATGATAATGTTAAAAAGGCAAAAAGTGAGCAACAGAAGTCGTGAACATAATTTTTTTTTTTACAAATAACATTTCTCGAAAAAGCAAGGTAAGGAAAAAAAAAGGAGCAAACTTGAAAAGGATTTTTTTTAATAACAATTCATGAGGGAACATTAACTATGGTGATAACAAGGTTTAAAAGAGAGAAGTAATTGTTATTGACACTATTGAGATAGTAGAGGAGGAGTAGATGTGAATCAAGAGAACAAATGAGGAGTAGATGCGAATCAAGAGAGCGAAGCATGATTTTGTTTATGTTTTTATTTTTTGTTTTGTTTTTTTTTAATTCAACAAAATAAAAGAACAAACAAAAAGATAGCTTACTGGAGGTTATAAATTTTATCTGATACCAATTGACATGGAAAAAAATAAATCGATAATATCCCCAAGAAAGCTAACGTCCAGTAGATAGATCGGAAATCTCTAAGACCCAACAAACACAACTTGAGAATCTAAGGTATATGAAACCTTAGACTCAAAAAGATGTGGTTTGGAGAACCCTCAAGAGTGCCACGAAGGATGATCACACCTTCAATAAGTTCGTAAGTGTTCGAAATTCAAACGTAAGACTTGAGAGCGATAAACTAACAAACTCACAAGAGAATTTTTTTCAATTAATCAAAAGAGAAGTGTCTTTCTTACAATGGAAAAGGTATTTATAGTATAGGAGTATGCCTAGCCACATAAGGTAAAATATCTAAATGAATTAAGAACATGGTTTACAGACTAAATAGGAAAATTAATTCAAAGAACAGTATTTGGGATAATTTCCTTTGAAGCTCGATTCTCTGCCAAATTTATTCCTGCGCTTAGTCCACGCTTGCTATAATGGTTCAACTGACGTAATGGGACACCTCCTCCTTTGGTTCGATACTTGAACTCTTTATTTCAATCTCCCGAATCAACCCCGCCATCGACTCCTTAATTCTCTTAACATGAGCTCGGGTTATTGGTCCAACTGGCACATGCAGAGGGTCCCGTTGCCTTATCTTGACCTTGTTCGTATCACGAACGCTCTTTATTGGACACCTATTTATCAAGTAAACAACAAAAGCTTCAACAAATGTTTAACCTTCAATATGCTTCTAGCCATCTCAAATATTGTTTTATTCTTTTGTTAAGCTCTACTATTTTGCTGTGGAGTATAGCTAGCAATCAACTCAAATTCCGTCTTTTTTACAATAGTCACTGAATTCATTTGATGTAAACTCTCCTCCTCTATCTAATCCCAAAGTCTTCAAATGAAATCCACTTTGGTTCTCAACAAGCGCCTTGAATTCTTTGAACTTGTTGAAAGCTACAGATTTTTCATTTAGAAAATAAACCCATAATTTTTTGGTAAAATCATCCACGAACATTAAAAAATACCTTTTGTTATCGATAGATTCTACGTCCACTAGTCCACATATATCAGTGTGAACCAGTTCAAACGGTTGCTTTGCCCGTCTTGGCTTTCCAATTGGAAATGAGTCTCAGTGATGCTTTCCGAGTATACAACCTTCACACGGGTTGCTGGGGGAATCAATTAAAGGAAGACCAGTCGCCATGTGCTTCTGTGCCAATAACTTCAAACCTCTGAAATTCAGATGACCAAATCGAAGATGCCAAAGTCAGTTGCTATCAAGGTTTTGAAATCTAGACCGGACGTCGAACAGGAGGCCTTACTGGTCACCAGTTCGATCGGTTTGATCACCGGTCGAATCAGTGTGATGTCATAATTACGCAATAATTATATTTAATTATATATAATATTAGTAATATTAAAAAATAGAAAAATATACCAAATAATATAAATTTATATACTTCTGTTAGATTTATGGAAAAAAGGTGGGTTTTACTTTTGAAAGAATCAAAAAACGCATTATCATTTTAGAAAGAAAAAAAGCAAAATAAAAAAATTCATTGAATCAATGGCCAACCGGTTTGACCAATCCCGATTTAACCAGTCAATTGACCGATTCTCACCGGTTTGTACTGGTTCAATTGGGGATGGTTTTTAGAAGTCATCCGAACCGGATAGCTTACCGATCACCGGTCGAACCGGCCGGTCCGATCCGGGTTTCAAAACCAAGGTTGTTATCTTTCACCATTATTTGCAAATTCATCAAAGTTCTCGTATGGAGAGACAAAGGAAACATGCAATTCTTTGTCATTTTCACCTTTGCAATAGTTTTGTCATCTTTGCCTTTAATTTCACAAACGCCATCTATGATTTGAATTTGGTGCCCCTTTTTGAAAGCTGACCCAAGCTTAACGAATTCCAGTATAACCCAGGTACATAGAACATGTCAACAATAGTAACATTAGTGCTATCTTTTGATTGTATACTAATGTCACCTTTACCCATCACTGAGCATTTGGATCTATTGCCAAAGTTCACCTCTCCTCTCACTGTCTCGTCTAGAAATGAGAACAACTCCTTTCCTGTCATGTGATTGTTACACCCTCTGTCAAGATACCATATATTATTGTTTTCTGCCTCGAACCTTGTTTGCAAGCAAGGACCAAATTATCGTTTACTTTTACTACATTGGCTTGCTCTCCACCTTGTAATTTTGTTCGACATGCTGATGTGTAATGCCCGAAACGTTGGCATCTATGACACTAAATTTTGGATTTGTCAAGTACAAAATTTGATCTCCCACCTAAAGAATTGTTTTCTCCAGTCTTTATCCCTGTTTGAGACAAAATTATTTCCTCTTCTGCGACAACGGCCACAACTACGATCACGACCACCTTTATGTCCACCACATATGGGCATATTTGCGTTGCCTTGCAAAGCATGTTTAGTACTTGAATTTTTATTTTGTTGGTCCATTCGTTGCTCGTGTGAAAACAGTGAACCCAATAACCTTTCAAATGTCATTGTCAGAAAATCAGGCCCTTCTTCGATAGTAGGCACAATAGAATCAAACTTTAGAATTAAGGTTCACGTAATTTTCTCTGCAACCTGTTGATCGGTTATAACTTCACCATTAGCACGCATTTGGTTAACAATGAATTGAGCTTGATCAAAATAGGTTGCAATAGATTATGACTCATTCATTCTCAAGTTTTTGAAATCTCCACTAAGTTTTTGCAAGCGAACTTGTCTGACTCTTTCATCTCCTTTGTAGGATTTCTGAAGAATATCCCATGCTACATGGGACGTTTCAACTAATGATATTTTCAAAAATACTGTTTCCTGTTGAACCACAGAAAATAGAATACGATGCTTTTTGATCTTTCTTGCGGGCTTTTAATAATGCATCCTGCTCCTCCTTTCTGAGCAACTCAAATGTTGTTGAGTCTATAACATCACAATGCAGGCCAGTATATACACAGAATATACACTCAGAATACAATGATTTAGAGCGTGTCATTGGCAATCTCGAAGCTGATAAGATCTGCATAACTTTAACTTGCAGAAAAGGATAAAGAACAATGGGGAAACTTTTATTAATAAGAAAATCACAAAACAGAAGCATTTACACATGGAGGTACGTTGTTTTGACTAAGATGGTCAAAGGTAACGTGCAAACTCCTAACTAATGAAAAACAAAAATGTAGCTTGCTAAGCAAAAGGCAAAGCAGTTGCAGTCTCAAGAATCACATTAATAGCCGTCACCAGATTAAAGCTCTCTAAAGTCTTCAAGAATGGTTTTTTCGGCGAACCAACCAATCATACTTGGAAAATAGCCGAGCTCCAATATTCCCTGGAGATGGCAAAAGATTGGTTCTTGGTTTCAAAGAATGATCATCCACACCGAGAGGAGTGGGCACCAGTGGTTCGTCAACACCATGAACGGCACAAAGCCCATCAATGTAAAGATTCGGGACAACAACAAGAACGTTATTGAGAGACACCCTTTCGCCGTCAGAGCCAACAACGAGAGTGGTGTTGTGGTGGAGGGTTGGGAGTGCGGTATTTGGCGGGAGCGCCAAGAGAGACTGGTATGGAAGAGCTCCGGCAGCCGTAATGTGGCCGTGAAGGCTGTCATTGTTCAGCACTCGGTTAACGAGGGCGCTGTCCGGCGGTGCAAGGAAGGTCAGGCGAGCGGCAGTGGTTGTGACGTTGTGGGCATGGAGAGCATGAGCAAAGACTGTGAAGCCCCTTGAAGAGAGTGACGAGGTCATTAAATCTGAGCAAAACGATTCAGTTGTGACAATCATTGTGGCTATAACGAGTAAGGTAGTAGTTGCAGAGACTTGCCAGATTGTTTCTGCCATTTGATTAGTGTGTGTGTGTCTGCCTCTGAGAGAGAGATGAAGAATATGTGTGTGTGTGTTTGCCTCGGAGAGAGAGATGCAGAATTAAAGGAGAGAGATGAAGAATTATAGAAACAATCTTTCAGGTGGGTCAGTTATAGTTTCTGCTAATCTCTTCTTAAAACAGTTATGAGAAACTCTCTAGTAGTTGCTGCAGAGACTTGCCAGATTGTTTCTGCCATTTGATCAGTATGTGTGTGTGTGTTTGCCTCTAGAGAGAGATGAAGAATAAAGAAACAATCTTTCAGGTGGATCAGTTATAGTTTCTGCTAATCTCTTCTTAAAACAGTTATGAGAAACTCTGTAGTAGTTGCTGCAGAGACTTGCCAGATTGTTTCTGCCATTTGATCAGTATGTGTGTGTGTGTTTGCCTCTAGAGACGGATGAAGAATAAAGAAACAATCTTTCAGGTGGGTAAGTTATAGTTTCTGCTAATCTCTTCTTAAAACAGTTATGAGAAACTCTCTTTATAGGTGAACTGTAACTGAATTAGATGAAACTGTTAACCACAGTTATCTTTATGGTCCTAAACAACGAAGGTTGTCTTCCAGTCACTATCGGTTTCAAAAAGAGGTAAAGAAATAAGGCTGGTGTGGGAAACAGAGGATGTGCTGAACAAACCACAGAATTGCCATGATTCCCATTTATACTATTCATAACAGAACTTGCAAGACTCATGCATAACCCAATAGAAGTTGTCAATCTTTTGTAATTCACATTGTGGCTTCCAACTACACCTCAAACATCTGAAGTAAGAGTTGCCAAATTCTGTATCGTGGCAAGGGAGAGCCGATGTACTCGACAGTCTGCTGATTTAAGCTTAATCGAGGGAATTCCAGAACCTGACGACAGCCAAGAGAGCTGAAGGAGATGTATCATACTTTATACAATGAACTTTCTCTAGAACACTTCTCCTTGTACATAGATCGACACCCAAATATCTGTTGAATAGTTAGAAACTTTGTGTCAGATGAAACAAAAAGTTTAATGGATAACGATTAAGATGAACGACCTTTGAGGACTATCAGCAGGAAATTCTGTGCACAACCTAATTAAACAGGAGGGGAGCTAGTCAAGTTACGATTGAAATTGTCCAGCTCCTTCGAACGGTGACCATATACCGATTTGATTGTATCTCTACAGCAACTGCAATCAAGTTTAATCACCAGTCACACTACAAAGCAATAACAGTCGAAAGTTGTTCTTTTGCTGCATAGATAATTCCTGAAGGGATACTGACGATGTTTCCACTACTTTACCTGCAAGCCTCCTTATCAAATTTCTTCTCTTCAATGCCATACAATGAATTGAAAATTTCAGGCTCCACGCGACAAAAATATGGACGGTCTAGGCAAGAAAAAGAAAACAAGAATCTTAATACAGATTATCTTCGATGTAGGGATAATAAACACTCATGAAGCGATCACTTCACCAGGGTAAATAGAGCATTTGCGTGAGCTCTTATCGAAGTGTTTACACCATCCATCTGGACCTATTAAGCTATTGTAAAGCTGAAACAACATGGACAACAAACAAAAATCAATCTACGTTCGTACTATTTAGTTCTTGTTGCTTTATCTGTAACTTCAGATTTCACATTCAAACAACAGGGCAGGAAATAAAAACCTCGATATCAGATGGGTCAGTGAAGATTTCTTCAGGAGTGGTAAAGGCAGGTCCTTTTGCGA
The DNA here is from genome assembly GCA_025629825.1 of Erythroxylum guanchezii. Classification (NCBI taxonomy): domain Eukaryota; kingdom Viridiplantae; phylum Streptophyta; class Magnoliopsida; order Malpighiales; family Erythroxylaceae; genus Erythroxylum; species Erythroxylum guanchezii. Next base: position 30,435,366 of record JAOTAX010000004.1, read on the forward strand.
GCTTGCAACATGCTCCACAACCCTCAACACAGCGCCAATTCGTCTCCTTCCTCTTGCCGCCGAAGCCTCTACTGTTAGCCACTTTCTTTGGTTCAGACTTCTTTGCAACTTTTTCTCTTCGCCGTGGACGATGAGCCGCCAGTATGACGAAGCTAGAGGAAGGCGAAGTCGTGATACAAAACATTTTTGGGTTCAGGATAAGCCAAGTAAGCGCTATCTTGTGATGGGTTTGGCTCAACAACCGAATCACACCAGTACAACACATTGTCTCAAGTACTTTTTGGTTACATAAAATTCTGAAAACTTGCTTGTTCTTATACATTGAACATTCAAAGATACTTACTAGATGTCTTTTTCCTAAGAACTGATGATTTCATAGTGCCAATATGGATAATGGGAATCAAGAGCATTGATTACTAAGCATTTTAGTTGGCTATTTACAAATGCGTGATTTTCACATGATCCATTATTGTACCGAAACAACTGAATGTTATTTCCTTGGAGAGTTGCAGGGACCAACTTCCTGAGATACTACCTACATTCGTAACTGCATAGGCTTTTAAGAAGGGATAAACGCCATGCCAGTCATAAATTTCCTCAAACATGTCCAATCTAAGTAGTGAATTTGATGACAAACGGGAAAAAGAAGTGCATAAATTAAAGCGTTGCTACAAGTGCCAAACCATCCTCACTGATCAAAATTAAGTAGTTTTAAAATATATCTCCTGAGTATACCAAATGATTCAAACATTTAATAGAAACTGGGAAGTTTTGATATTTTTTCAGGTGATAGGCAAAGGCAACATCATTCTACCAAGCAGCTAAGGTGATTCACTGCCTCTTGGAGCACGGCGGCGATTGTCCTCATAATCATCATCAATGGGGCTCCTAGGGCTGCGGCTACGGCCATTAGCTTGAGGGCTTCCGTATCTCCCATTTCCAGGACTTTGCCTTTCAGGGGTCCTGCTCCTTCCCCTTGGGCTTCCACTATCCTCTGACCTATCTTCCTGGTCACGCAATTTGGGAGAAGGACGTGGACTACCTTCCTCGTCAAATGGGCTGCGCTTCCTATTCTTCGGTTCAGGGCTGAGTGATCTGCCTTCGCTCTCAACGCTCCGATCTCTCTGAAAAGGGGGTGATCTTGACCGGCTGGCAACAAACGAAAATGTTAAAATATGAAACAAGCCATAAATTCACCAAACAAACAATGAGATATTAACTGGTCAAAATAAATTGATCAAAAATGAATTTGTGACACATATTAACAAACCTGTAACTGCGACCTCTGCTGTAACTTGGGCTTCGGCTCCTGCCACGGTGTGGAGAACGAGATCTAACTGGTGAACGGGAGTAGCTTCGACGTCGTCTGAAAGAGACAAGAAAACTGTAATCAAGAGGTCCAAAATCTCAAGCAGGAAACATCAAAAAGATGAATGAATTTACTTTAGTTTCTTGGGACTGTTCTTGCAGTTCCTCTCTATATGACCTCTTTCTCCACAGCGGTAACATTTGTTCTTCCAGTCCCCAGCTTTGCAATCTCGAGCCCAGTGGCCATCTATTCCACAATTGAAGCAGCGACCAGATCCAGGAGGAGGCCCTCTGCCCAAATATTCTCGAGAACCACGGGGTACCTAACAAAGCATCCAATCAACAACACTAAAAAATCAGTTTGATGCACAAGAACCAAGAAACCTTAAAACTGGAGTGCTGAACCTAATCATAAATAAGGAATATTGATTACAAAAACCAAAATTATTGATCTTGTCCAACCCAGCCTTTTTTTTCCAAGACCAAAAACATAGAATAATCAGATAAATTGCTGAGCAGTTTGGTTAATAGGCCATTTAGAAGTAAAGCACACAAGCTAACGCTCAACCTTCTATTCTCTGTTTATCATTGAATGTGTAGTTCCAGTTTCCTACAAGCCGTCTCAAAAACCTTTGCCTGGTCTAAACACAGAAATAACACAAAAATAGGCTGATAAATATCTACATGAAACATTAAAATATTGAACTCACCCCCTTTGCAAATTCTACAATGATACGACTTCCGTCAAGATCTTTACCATCCAAGTGGTATCTTGCATCATCTGCATCTCGAGGATCACTAAATTCCTGTTCGAAAAATTTCAGACCAATGCCAAGAAATCACCCGATATTTTGTTTGAAACAATGTTTTGGTAATTGTACAACATTAGCACAACCCATCAGAAAATGAAAGCGCATCAAAAGTATGCAGATTCAGCAATATGAAGCATATATATTAAAAATAAACAAATAAGCCAACAACACTTACAACAAATGCGTAGTCACGCTTCATATCCACATCTCGTACTCTGCGAAACGGTTGCCACAAAAGTAAGGCCATCATTACTTAAGTACTGCAAGTGTATGATACTTCACCCTCATAGACGAACTAAACACCAGTTTGAGATTGTTGCCAATTCCATAAAAACACGCAATAACATAATAGAAAGAATCGCCAAAGTCTCCTATAATTCGGCAAGAATTTCCACCAAATCCACCAAGGCAACCCTCTCACCATAGACCTCCAGGTTAGGAAAAAAGGCCAGAAACCTTCAACAAGATCATTCAAGTCAAAAAAAAGCGACACCTAGCTCCACAATTCCCACACAGATAATGTTACAGTTCAAACAGTGATTGAAGCACAGAACAAGCTGTTGAAGACCTATACGTTCCTTACATTCTTGAAGAAGCTAAACAACAAAACTTCATATCAATCATTGGCAATCCAAAATGTACAGAAGTAAAAAGTCATTTGCGTGGAATCATAATAAAAAGATTTTGATAGACAATAAGCAAGCAGCTTATAGGTGGCATTTGGAGAAGCTTCTACACCTTCCCATATAATAGTAAGCGAGTCACAAGAAGAATATAAAAGCAGAAGCTTTGCATCAAACTACCATTAACAAACTTATTACCTTCCATATTTGCTGAATACATATTCCAGATCTCGTGATCTTGTCCGAGAGCCCAGGTGACCAACGTAGAGGCGTGTGTTCGCATATCGATCATCGTAACGCGGCATTCTCAAACTGCAATCAACAAAAGATTTGATTAGTACCCACAAAATACACAATAACTACAATAACAATAGGACAAGAAATAAGCTTTGCACGACAATATAGACGACCAACCAGAGCAATTCATCATTAATACAATCATAACATCCTCCTCTATACTTCACAAGGCACTTCCGGTTCGAATCCCTAAATTTAGGGAAAAAGTACGCTCAAATTGAAACAATACTCCAAAATTAAACTAAAAGGCACACATACGAATTGTCAAGAACCGTATCAATCACACAAAAAGCAACGACATAATACCTATCTCCGCATAAAAATTTCGAATTCAAAGTGGTTATGCCACAATAAGACCTAGAGAACCCTAATCTTGAAAATTTGGAGTTGATTTTACCTGGAGAGGTAAAGGCCGGCCACAAAAAGCTTCGAGAGCGTCTAGGTCTCGTCGTGAGAAGATATGGAGCCGTATTTATCTGTGCCGGAATGGGTTTCAACGGCCAGGATTAGATTGAGTTAATCCAAGGGTTCATATTGTCGTTAAAAAGTTTTGATTGACCGACCCATTACTTTGGAGATTGGTAGGCGACTAGAGCGGTTTAGCCTTGATGGGTCGGGCGGCCTAAACCCGACCGAGTCTATGGGCTTTATCGCTAGAATTTGTTAACAATATAACCTTTTTATCATTCTGGCCCAAAAGCTCATTTTCGGTTTTAATATTTTCATCAAATTATAAGTTAGAATTTAATATTTTGCAATGTTTAAATAAATTTAATATTTATAAAATATTCAATTCAAAAATATTTTTATCAATTCACATATTTGAGTTAATTAAAATTTGATGATAATATTAGGGAATTAAAAATATTTATTTTGCGTAATTTTTTAATACAGACTTATTTACGATGTAAAAAACTTTTTTAATATATTTATAAACACATTATTAAATTTTAATATATTAAAATTTAAATTATCACTTTTAATAATGATAAGGTCTAATATATTAATCTCAAAATATTAAAGATTAAGTATTTATCCACACCTTTTCCATAATTTATGTCTATAAATTAAACAATGACTTAATAGGTTATAAATTCAAATAAGTATTCACATTTTAACTAAACATTTTTAGTGAAATATTTAAAAATTCATGACATGTGTGGAGGGTGTATGATAAATTAAACAATAATTATATCTTGGTAATGTATGATTTGCATTTGTTAATTAATATTATGATCGTAATTTTGGCCGATTTAGATTGACAGAACCTTGGGTCCAATTTGTTGGGCTTGATTGGCCCTCGGATCGAAGTACGATAAGATAATATCATTTTGAATTTTAAAAAAAATAATATTCAGACCAAAGCTAGGGTCGAGCTAGCTTAGACGTGATCAGAGTCGGGCCCAGATTGGCGGTCGCAGGATAAGACAACTCATGTTTTGTAAGGCTTATTACCATCCCTACACTATACCATGACAAAGAAAAACTCCTTTATTGTTGTTATTTATTAAAGTACCCAAGCAACAAAAAGTAAAAATCTCACTAATCATAGAAAGAAATGTCACTATTTACCTCCTCTTATATTTCTTGCTCCCCAACAACAAAGCGAGGTAAAAAAGAGCTCTGAAGAAAATCCCCGCGACAACCAATGTCCATAGGCAATTCCATTTGCTTATATCTGTGATTCCTTGGTGACGTAGTATGTCTGAAGCTGTAACCATGCAAGTATTGCTTGTGATGTTCACTCCTAAAGTGTTGCTCATTCCCTGCAAGAGCTTCAGTTTCGTTGACAATGGAACCCCTCCGAAAGGTGTGCTGTCAAACATCTGAACACCTTTAACAAAGCATTTTGACCGATCATGTAACTCACTTTCAAGAGCTGCTTCGTATGGATATTTAATCAGAGAAATGTAGTGGAACCATAGCCAATATCGAGGGATTCGATCACGATTGATGAAGAAGCCACAGAAAAGTAAAAAGTAGGATAAAAAGGCCACAGCAACGGTGAAACCGACAATAGCACTGGAGACAACACCTGAGATGAAGGTAATGAAAGAGCTTCCGGCCCAAAATGAACCTAAGACTGTGATGAAAAAGAAAAGGAACCCGGAAAATCCTCCGGCGAGCCCAACAGTCCGAAATGTTGTTCCGACGAAGATGATGGAGAAGGAGATGAGTGCAGGAATGGAGATAATTGAGTGAGCGATAACGTATGAGGATCGACGATAAGCATTGTAAGCTGTTTCTCTCATGAATATGAAACGTTCGCCAAGAAAAGCAGGGATAGATTGTGCACAATTAAAGTAAGCGGTAGCCATGGCATAAGCAACAAAGGCAAAGCGTTCCTGAGCACCCGTTGCAGAGTTATCAAGCTTCCGGAAAATGGTGGCTAAGATTATGGCTGTGAAAAAAACAGTACCAAATCGTATCCCAAACTCTTGGGGTGTTCTTCGTGAGATTAACACTGATCTTTTGGCTATAATTATCATTTCAATCCAAAACGGGTTAGCAAACTTTTGTACCGAGGATGATAAGGTTTTAGCGTTGGTGGAGCCGGAGACTAGCTTGCCTTTCGAAATGCTGGCACATATTGCATCATTTAGTGAGAGCTTTAATGCATTTTGAGAATGGTTGGATGGAATTTTCATGGCTTGCCAGGACTTGTTGAATTCAACTAAGTTCTTGGTTCCTTCCGGAGCTTCCTCAAGTTCACGAATCAAATCCAAAACAAACTCGCATCCGTTTTCGTTATCTGGAATTGGACGACCGAATTGAGCAAAGAACGCAGGAAGGCTATCCGGAGAGCCGCTATACACCGTTTGTCCACGTGAAAGAAAGATCAATTGATCAAGCAAGCTCAGGATTCTATAACTGGGTTGGTGTATTGTCATGATCACTATGCTTCCACTTTCTGCAATTCGCTGCAAGACATTTACCACCATGAAAGCACTAGTGGAGTCAAGTCCAGAAGTTGGTTCGTCAAGAAATAGGATGATCGGGTCATGAATTATGCCAGTTCCAATAGAAACTCGTCTTCTTTCACCACCTGACACTCCTCTGTGGCCTTCATCTCCAATCACAGTGTTGGCTGCGCTGCGTAAGCCTAATTGATCAATCAAAGCCTCGACTCTCCCTTTCTTTTTTGACTTTGAAAGTGAACGTGGAAGCCTGAACTCAGCCGCAAACATCAGTGTCTCTTCCACAGTTAGCATTGGAAACAAAAGATCGTCTTGCATGACATAAGCAGATATGGCCTTCGATAATCGTGAATCAAGCACCTCACCGTTTAATTTCACAGACCCTTTCAAGCTCTCTTTTGATATTCGGCCGGCAAGAGCATCGATTAAAGTAGATTTGCCAGCTCCACTAGGTCCAAGAATAGCCATAATTTCACCTTCTGTTGTTTCTCCCGATATATCATTTAATAGAACGCTCATCTTTGAAGAAGAATCCTTTGCACCAAAGGGAAATGAAAACTTTTTCCCAACTTTCATACTGTAAGTTAAATTGTTGAACGAAAGAACAAAAGGGTTTGACGGAGGCATGTTGCTACAGTCACTTTCAAGCTGGAGGACTTGATCATGAACAGGAGTATCATAGCTGGAAGCATCAATCTGTGCCTCTTCTACGTGCATGGGGAATTCAGCAGGACTTGGAGTCGTACCAATTATTGATCTTTTGGTGTAGTTATGGAGCTCCATTTGCCTCTGCTTTCACCTGGGACATCCTTTTCTAAGCACAAAGTTGCTGTCACCTGCAAAACACTAATCGATAAATAACAGTTGGTCATTGGCACGTTCAGTTGACCGGATTGTTTGAATGATTTTGCTAGTTAGGTAAAGCACAGAGAGCTCTCTGTGTTTTAAAATATTTGTAAAAATCTCTTAACATTTAAAATTAAAAAAAATCTTAGTTTTTTATTTTATAAAAAAACCTCAACTCTTAAAATTAAGTTAAAAAATAACAATAAAACAAGTATAGTATGAATATCTTTATTTTTTTTTAAACGGAGAAACCGTTGTCGTTATTCTTTGAATGTGCATTAAATAAACTTCCGGATTGACGCAATAATTTATAAATCAGGCTAATTGGATATTCTGCACTAAACAAACCCTGTACGACAAGCTCAATCGAGCGAACGTAAGTAGAGGATTCAAACACAGAGCCTTTTAGTCCCATATCTTTTCACTCCACCAACTCGACCACTTCTTAAGGGACAGTACGAGTATCATACATGAACTAATTAATATCATTTATACGATAACTTAACTTAGCCCATAAATCCTACACAAATTAATTAAACTCAAATTAAATCAATAATTGAAGATAATTATGATAAATTATTATTTTAGATTGTATTTAATTTACTCAACTTGAATTTAAATTTTAAATTGAATTCTTATACAAGTAGTATTTAATTAGTCTATATGTGATATTTATGTCGCGTGTGTTTATTGTTATTTTTATTTAATTTTAATAGAAAAAGAATTTGATAAGATTGAAAATTACAAAATTATTATGAACTTAGACAATATATAAAAAAATTTCATTTATTATAATTAAATTAATTATACACTAACAAAAATATACATAATATTTTTAAAAATAACATGATTCTATTTTAAAATACTTTTGTTTTCATGTGTATATGAAAAATAATACTTAGCTTGCCTCCTCTGATAACGGTACTGATTGACTAAGTTTGATTATGCCCCTGCCCATATCATTAAAAGTGCAAACAAATGAAATGAAGATGATACACGAGACCACGAGGAAGGTAGAACATTTAATTAAAAGGACTAAAATATCACACGTAAAATCCAAAAGATTTGTTTAATTTTTTAAAGAAAAAAATCAGTTCTTCTAGAAAACATTTTGATAAATATTAGATTAATAAAACTTTTTTAAATGATAAAAGGGGCTATTTGAATTAAAATATTTATAAAAAATTAATTTAAACTTAAATATTTTTAATGTTTAAAAATATTTTAATATTATAAAAATATTTTTTAATTTTGATTTTGCCAAATCTGAGCTACTTGATATCTTTAATTTATTAATTTTTGTTGCAGTACTAACCAATGATTAAAAAACATAATCGGTTCGGTTGGTTTAATCTTAAAAATATTGACCCGACCCATTTTCCGATTATATTTATTTTTAATAACTCTTGTTATTAAAACTGCTCAAATTAATAAATTTTTATAAACTCAAAGTAATTAAATAATTATTATTTTTCAAAAATAATAATATTTTTCAAAAGTAATTTGTTTCTTTAATATGGATGCTCCTTTAAGGACCTAACAAAGTGAAACTAATATGGAAAGAAGATTTTTAGGATGTTCAAATAACCTAATTAATGTGATGTATAATTGAATTGAAATTCAATTTCAGTCATTAATTTAAATGTCGTATCTATATACCTAATGTTGCACATATTATGGGATGGTAAATGTGACTTTTTTTATTGGTATGACAAGCAATTTTTTCAGTGGGTTGTCTATATTATTTAAAAGTCATACAATAAAATATCCATCCTAAAGGAAGGGACTGAAGCAAGGAGTTAAGTAGCTAAAACAAAGGAAATTGAAGAGCAACTAAAAAATATGAAGCAAGATATTGAGATGATGTTTAGAGAGAAGAAAGTGAAGAGTTTGATATTATTTATCGTAATTGTATGATTTATTTTAATTTTTATTTCATTGTCATGTTCTATGTTATTCGAAAATGAATGTTATTTATTTTCACTTATTATTAAATTGACTAGCATGAATGTACTTATGAAGGAATATTGCTTCAATTTTTGTATTTTTTTCCCACGTTCTTATATTGAATAGCCATTATCCTCGATGAAATTAAATAATCTTATCAGGTGTATTCATTAAAGAATATCTTCAAATACAACTGATCAATTGTTTCATTTATATTAATAAAGAGGAAATATAATCATTCAATTAGCAGTTTTCATTTTTATTAATAAAGATGAAATATAATAGTAATTTCAAAATGGACACTCCTAGCCACATTGACATCACCTATCATTATACAACATATATTTAACCTCCTTAATGCATGAGTTATATGGAAACATCATTTGACATAATATAACACTTGTTCTTTCACTAGGTTTATAAAATAACTTAAATATAAAATGTAGCCAAATCACATTACATGACTTCCAAATGTTTATAAATATTAGTAACAATGTCATTTAGATGTCTCCTTCTTCAAATTGTTATCTACTAGTATGAAAAGTGATGCTCTTCCCTTGAGTCTCCCAATTGAGGTTATCCTCTTATTTATTATAGCATGTAATTATCTTAAAGTGATGCTAGATTTGCCTTTATAGCTAAGACCTTTTAGTTCAAAAGACAATTTGAAAAATCTTAGATCAATATGTCCACATTTCCTTTTATTTGTATATTTCGAGCTAGCAATATGTGAACCAATATGTGAATGTAACATTGGTTAATTGACCTACTGATAAGTTTAATATAGATAATAAAGATAAGCAAGTAAGTGCGTACACATTAAACTCATATTTATGCTTTGTTGACTAGGTATATATTCCTAATTAGTTGATAATTTGCTTTGATTGTTAATTTTTTAAACATAATTTGTTTATTGTTAAAGAAGTAACACATTTCATATGATCATATTCTTATGAAATAAAGCAATATGTTCTTACCTATGAATGTTAAAGCGGGTCTTTCGACGTTTTTGCCTTCCCAAATAAGGGGGTCTCCCGACACTGTTGCTTTCTTGAATGATCCAATCCAAGTTCTTTCTCCTTTCCATTTTCATTTTTATTCATTCAATGTATAAGATTGAAATGGATTATATGATGATAGATTTTGGATTGTTGATAATGTTCTAACTCTTCTTTCGGGATTTACCTTGATTTAATGTTAATATAGTCGTTTTTGTGTTTTATTGATTAGGTGTTGTGTTTAATTGTGGTATTTGCATATTTCGGTAATAAACTGAGAGAGTGAACCGAATAAAAATGATTTGATTGGATTAACAAAAGTTAGGCGATTAAATAAATCATGTGATTAATCTTATTGGGTTTTGTGCGGAGAGAGATCCCGTTTGAGTCCTGGTAGTTTATTAGAGGGCATAAGTTCTAATTAGAATTGTGAGTCTTTTGTTAATTGAGAGATTGTAAACTCCATGATTCAATTAGGGTTTGTTATTTAGGATTTTAGCGATTATAACTTGAGAGAAAGTAATT
>JAOTAX010000004.1:30453917-30466988 GCA_025629825.1 Erythroxylum guanchezii
CAGTCAATATAAAAAATGTTACTCTTCGGTTTAACCTAAAATGAGTCAAAGACATTAATGAATGGCCAAAACATTCTAACGCTACCAAATTGAATAATCATCTTTTTATCAGGAATAATTCCAAATAAAAAAAGAAAATAAAAATTTCAAAATTAGCATTCTAATATAATTGAAGTGACGACAAAAAATTAGGACATAAAAGTTTGGTTCAAAAGTTTTTTTTTTTTTGAAACGAAGAATTCCGTAGTCGCTATCTTTTGGATGTGTACTAAGTAAACTTTCAAATTGACGCAATAGCCTACAAATTACGCCAGCTGAATACTCTGCAGTAGGCAATCTCTATATGCTCAATCGAGAGAGTGTAAATAAGAGAATTTAAACACATGACTTTTTGACTTCATGCTCCCTGCTTCCCTAACTCAACCACCCCCTTAGTTGAATAGTTGACAAATCGATGTTTTGAAATTTGATTGAGTCCAATCATATTTAATTTTTTTATTTTAAAATTTTTAAAATAACAATATTTTAATTATAACGAGTTGTTAAATTAAGCCGAGCTTCTTTTGGCTAACCCTATTTGATTAAGTTGCTTCTTATTAACAACAGACAACTAAAAAAAGGTAAACCTACGTAAAACAAGCCAACTAACCATAGCATTAGGTCGAAAGTAACCCAAAAAAAAAACACACCATACACGCTTTCGTTGGGCATCTACATATCAAATGTTACTTTTGAAGAAGACCTACCAAATTATAACCAAACCATATTGTACATATAGCATTAATATATACCTGCATAAAATGACTAACACGTGATGTTGAATGAGTTACAAACCCTAATTCAGTCTTATGATCATAATTAATCGTCACTTTCAATTTTAATTTGCAATTTTAAACTATATATCCATTTTACCATCCTATGGATTAGATGAATGATTTTGAATTATAAACTGTAAATTTAACAATACCTTAAATAAATGTCAATATAATTATAATAAATTACAATGCCAAAATTAACCGTATTCACATATTTTCGTAAGAAGTGAAAGTTAATTGTATTTAAATACTTCCATGGGAAGTGATTACGATATCTAAATTATTAGAGCAGAGCAAAACCCTAAGTAATTATGGCTATTTTGTAAATGATCTATCGATTATAGAATCATGTTGACAGATCGAGCTTATAATCAGACTAAAATAATAATACAGATAAAAAATCCTTAACTACCTCATGCAATGTGTATTGGTGTTAGATTAAGATAAAAAAATACGATAATGCAAGATTAATTAATCACTTTTTTTACAATTAATATTAAATAAACATATTTTTTAAAAATATATTTATATATATATAATATTTATTTATTTATTGTATTTATAGTGTTAGTGATTATTTACGACCCTGTGTAACTTTTTTGGAACAATGCATAACATTTAAAAATGGTAGCTTCCTTTCTATTTCCTGATTAGTATAAAGCTAATCATAAACATTGCTAAGATGGCAAGATATGTTAAAACCGTAGAATCCCACATTTGCACAAGAACAAACAAACCCCATTAGCACTTCTTCTTCTTCTTCTTCGCCTCTATCTAAGCCTTGTCGATCCCGCTTTAAATATAGACCAAAAAATCCAGTACAAATAGCTGTAAACTTGATCAGAAATTGACTAGTTCCAACGAGAACTAATGAGTTCGGTTTGCATATCAAACTGTGTCAAAGATGCAATTGACCCACGAATGCCAGTTCGTTCCACTTATGTTAACCTCTACAAGTGGTCGGAATCTGACGTTGAGTTCATGAAATCCGTCCACCGTGTAGGGCAAGGCTTTGGCCACCCTAGGGTTGTTAGCAGCATCTCTTGTCGGCAGCTGTATTTAAGGAGCTACAGATTTTCAAGAAAAGAAAGCGTGTCAGAGAGGACCAAGAGGTGCGTTGGGAGAGTGAAAGAGAAGGTGACCAACCATGGGAGGAAGAGAAAGGAAAAGGGACGTCGAAGGAAGTGTTTGGTGTTCAGGAAAGCGAAGGAAATCTCGCGCTGTGCTTTGTTTAGGTTCTTTTACAGGTTGTGCCGTGTGTTGCTAGTGTAGATAGACGTTGAGGACCAAAAAGATTGATTAAGTTAACAAGATTATCTGAGGCTTGGTTTCATAGTCATCGTCGTCGTCACACTATAATTATCGTGATTAAGTTAACAAGATTATCTGAGGCTTGGTTTCATAGTCGTCGTCGTCGTCGTCGCGCTATAATTATCGTAATAAAGTAGAGTCTAAAAAGATTTGATAGTACACAACCTTATCCTTATATAACAGAGAGATTATTTTTTATAATCATTTTCTTTATTTATCTATATATATTTGAGTTTGTAATTTTTGGTAAATTAGAACAATTTCCCAATTCATATGTAGATATTTCCCCGTGAAACAATTTCATTTTGATTTTCTCACATGCATGCACAAATGTGTCATTAAATTCCAACAATCACATAAATAAAGCTTATTTCAATTTTGATGAATATATGATTACTTATTGAAAAATTTAAAATTTAATTAAAAAAATGTTAAATAAGAATTAATTGATTTATTTAATTCATAAAAATTTATTAATTAATAAACTAATCATTTTTTAACAACAAGATTTATTAAAATAAATCTAATCAAAAAATTAGAAACTTAAAATTTTTACAATTAAATGGACTAAACCGATTGAATTTTTTAATTATTGGTAATTACAAATTTCCTGTAATAGTTGACTATGTGGACGGTTCATCTAATTTTCCTCCTCTAAAAACTTTATTGACCATAATTAGGCATGTTACTTTAAATTTATTGGCCAAAGAAGCTTAATCAATCACATGAATGAAGATTTTATTAAGTGCCTCAATTTAATAGGAGCTAGAGGCCTCAGATACATTAAATCAATTTACATGGAGTAATAAGCAACAAGGGGATTGATTTCTCACAAAAAGTTAAATAAAGCCTTGATAAACTCAAGTTGGTTGTCAACTTTTCTAGATGGCCTAGCACAATTCAATAACCTACTTAACTTATACCATATGCCAATTAAGGTGTTTCCTAATAGCCTAGCACAATTCAATAACCTACTTAACTTATACCATATGCCAATTAAGGTGTTTCCTAATATCCATACAGGCATAAGTAAACTCCTATTTAAATTCAACAATTATCTGTTCGATTTATTTTGATAACTCCTATTGTTAAAAACTGATTAATTTATTAATTAATCGGTCAATTTTTATTTATCCTAAACAATAAAAATGAAAACCCTGATTTGAAAATTTTAGGATAAAATATAAAATAATAAACAACTTTACATTATATTACATTATAAACCGTTCATCAAAACAACATTTCATTATATTATATTATGAACCATTTCATCCTTCCCAAACAACAATTTTCTAATATTACATCTATCTACGTTCTATTTTATTATAAAACCATTCCATTCTATTTTATTCCATTCCATTAAAAACTTCACTTCTAATCAAAGAAAGCTTTAAAGTGCATAATAGAGCTAACACTAACATAGAATAGACAGCACAACTAAGGTTTGACTATAAGAATCAAACTTATGGGAAAGAGTTTTAACTGTTTTATTCTCGGACTGAAAGGAAACAATCAAACCTTATCAATCCTCAATACAATAGTTTGTACAGGTTCTTTCAATTCTACAAATCCTTGTATTTATAACCATGAAAGAAGAATCAACTCAATTCGAGGCCCCCATGCCTCAACAAAATTTTCCACCTGCAGCAAAAATCCCTTCAAGCATTCATCCATGGCTACCTAGTATCAGAATAGCTAACCATAACTTACACATAAAACTCCAGTTCTCTACTTTTTCTGGTTTTTATTTTCATGCTCTGTCTCATATCCACTAAACCATACTTGTGAAGCCTTTTCATAATTAGGAACAGACTAGTCACTTTAACAGAAGCAGTAAAGGAATATGAATTTCAGAGGATTAACATAAAAATGAGAACAAATTACGTGAAGAATGGTGAGAGAAACCATATGAAATCGTATCCCGTTTACTGACATATTAAGTGTCAGAATCCATGGATGCCATTACGTGTCAAAGTTGTTATTAACACAGCAACAAAATTATAAACAGGAGGATACAGAAACTGCATAAGTACCATACTTGAACCAGGTAAGCAGCAATTTGATCAGTGCACCCGCCAGTCACAGACAAAAATATCATATTTTGCAGCAATGGACAGTTGCTGTTTTAAAGCTCGAATTCTTCATCCTTGAGAGCTACAGCTGCAGCTTCCTCTTCTTCATCATCAATTGCAAAGTATTCATTCTTTTCGATAGGCCTAAACATGTAAAACATGATGGCATAAAACACCAAACTTGCTGTCTCCTCTGCAGCATTACTCACCCACTGGTACTTGTAATATGCAATTGTCTTAAGAGCAAACACCACAATCCTCGTAAAGTACAAGTATCCGATTACAACAATGTAAAACTGTCTGAACAACTGCAGTTTAGCCAAGTTCCTCGCGGCCTTTCCATCGGTCTTTGACGTCTCACGCAGAGATCTAATGGACCAGACAATAGGGAAGATAATGGCACAACAACAGATAATATCAACCAACAAAAACAACTGATTCCAAGTAACCCAATCTCTGATAAAGGGTCCAGTCTCACCAATCACAACAGAGGCCACATTAGCTAAAACCTGAAGAGGAATCACAATCATCAAAACCTTCTTTTCTCTCTCTTGCAAAAATGGCTTCAAGAATGACCAACCAGTACCAATCAACACAATCACAGTAAAAAGCAACACAACCCTAATAAACTGGAATATATAGAACAAAACATCCCAGCCATGCGGGGTCCCTGTAACCTTCACATAATGCTTATCCTCAGCTGCACAGATCAAGTTCAAAGCTTTCATCAACAGCAACCCACCCATCAACAAATGGATCCGCTGCACGCACCTTCGGTTCTCGTAACAAGCATAGACCCAAAATCCCAGAAACCCCAAGTACGCAATCGAATAGAAGCTGTAAAGTGAAGGAAGAGCAGTACTGCCCGCGGAGAGATAGTCTCGAGAACCATCTCGATCCACATTGTAGACTTCCGTGTGGACGAGCATCGATACGGATGTCTCGGGCGCGCAATTCGCAAAATAGAGAGAGTACTCGTTGGGCGCGGTCACCGGGTACGACTGATTGAACGAGGACAGAGGCGGCGGCGAGAGATCCCGGAACGTGAACAGAAGTTGAATGAAGTGAGAATCTAGGACGCAAAATTCTGCGTTTTGTTGGGCTTCGAGGATGAGTTGGATCAGGGACTCTTCGGAGAGGAGGAAGAACCCGAGACGAGACGGACTCGGGTTCGGTGCTTCCATCGTGGCGGTGACAGAGACGGAAGAGACCCGAATGCCGACGTGGCCGGTGTGGGTGAACCCGAACTTCTCGAAGAGGATCATGGGGCGCACGTCATTGGCGATCGTGAGGGTTTTGATCTCCGCGGTGGCGACGGTAAGAAGGGAAATTGACAGGAGGAGAGGGAGGAGACGGAAGGGTAGTTTCGCCATTTTGGCGGTGGTCGCTTAGTCGCTTGTGGTTGGAGATTTCAAGAAGGAAGACGAAAGAGAGAAGAAGTTCGGGCGTTTACCTTTTAACGAAAGAGAGAGCGTTAATTGGCCGTTGAGAGCTCGTGCGGGGCAATAATCATGAGACTGCGTCGTTACGGAACAATCATGCATTGTCGTTTTGGGTATTGGGCTTTAAGGAAAGCCCAATGTGTGGGAAATACTTTTGCTAAGTATTGCTCAAATTCATATTCTGAATTTGTATTTTTAAATGAGTTCAAATATAATTCTCAAATTATCATTTACCATATTATAATTCTATATAATGACCACAACAGATTTTTTTTCCCTTTTTGATGTATCTTCATTATTCCTAATGATTTTTTTTTACGATCCAACTATTTCCATAATTCGAAAACAATATTTTTATTAGTTAGGAGTAAGATTGCGGAGTATTCAATTGGCTTAATTTGCAGACTATTGCGTCAATCTAAAAATTTGGCCTAGTGTATAATCAAAGGAGTAGGTTGCAGGTTCCTCCGTAACCTTAAAAAAAAGTGTAGTTTTATAGAATTATTAGTATGACATTTTTTATGATAAAAAAGTACAATTTTTATTTTTAAGATGTGTGTTAAGAAATTTATAAAAATATATAACAATCCACCAATTACATGTTCTTAAATCAAATAATGAGTTAGATATAAATAATTGACAATAAACTCTAATATAAAAAGTATCTCAAACCAATTATACGAGTCATATTTTAAAAAGTAAATTATTAATATATAATATTTTCAAAGCAATATTCTATATTTTGTTTCATATTGACAAAAAAAATGAAAATATATAATATTATTTCAAAGTTTGATACTACTGATACCAATTTTTTAAGTGGTATTAGACGATATTCTGAATATAGGTATAATTAAAATAATTTTTAAAAATTATCTATAAATTTATAATTTTAAATTATTTTAGAATTACAAAATAATATTTTATATTTTAAATAGAAGAGAGTTATTTTGTAAGTTTATAAAATTAAAAGATAATATTATATTTTTAAAAAAATCTTAAATGATATATTGATACTATAAAATTATTTCGAAGTAATTCCAATTATTGGTTATGAGATTATCCATATTTAGAAAGAGTTAATTGAAGTTACTATTTGACATTTGAATCATTTCAATTATTGGTAATCCATAAGAACTTATGACCAAACTAAAACTATATTATATAAATTTTGTTCCAGTCAAACTATAGACCTAACGGGATAAACTAATGATTAAAAAATTGAATCGATTCAATTTATTTGATCGTGAATTTTTTGAATCGATAATCATTTTTGTTCAGTTTTTAATTTTTCAGTTGAATTTATTTTAATAATTCTAATTTTTAAAAATTTATTAATTAATTAATCAATTTTTATTAATTAATCAATTTTTTTAAATAGAAATAAATTAATTAGTTTCATTTAATTTTTATATTAATTTTATGATAATTTAATATTAGTTAAATTTTAAATTTTAAACATTTTATTGTTAATTTAATTTTTTAAAAATTGTTTTAAACCATCGTCTCAGTGCACTTTTAAATATAATAATAACAACAAAAGAGAAAACAGTTAATTATTGTTATAGCACATGTTTGCTCTCTTTATTGGGGGAATTGAAGTAATCATAACATTTATTTCATCTTCTCTTCCGCTTTTCCCGAGAAGCAAACAAGTAAATATTCAAAAGAAAGGAATCTTTTCGGTTTTCTCTTTTAAAAAATCCCCTCGTTTTCGTAAATAGGATAATTAAATACATTTCTATCTTAAAACGGAGACAATTTTATCTATTTTATTTATCATAATTATTTTTAATTTTTATTCTATTTCGTCTCTAAATTTTTGTTTCGTTCCGTTTCTGCATACGGGAGACAACAACCATACGCAGCGTAACGAAATACAATAAAATATAATATTATTATATTGTTTAGGAGGAAGTTTTATAATAAAATAGAATGAAATAAAATAAAAGAGAAGAGTTTTATATTATATTTCATTTCATCTTAATCAGTAAAAATAAAAATCCTCCAATTTAGAAAGATTATGATGTAATGTAAAATAATACACTATATTATATTATAAATCATTCATCCAAACAATATTCTATTATATTACATTATGAACTCTTTCATCTCTCTCAAAAAATAATTGTCTAATATTACATTCATTTACGTTTCATTCTATTATAGATCATTCCATTCCATTCTATTACATTCAGTGACGGAGCACAAAATAATAATAATAATAATTATTATTATTATTATTATTATTATTATCATTTTGTTATTATTATTATTATTATTATTATTATTTTGTTGATGTTATTATTATTATTATTATTATTATTATTATTATTATTATTATTATTATTATTATTATTACAATATTTTTAGTTAAATTTATGAGCTTAATGATATAAAGGAGAAGTACGAACAAGGCACGTAGAATTATGGTTGCTGAACAACCTTACAACAACACGTGACTTGTCCATTTCTCCCAAACCTTATCAACCTTAATGGTTGTTGGCATAAATTAATCAATCAGATGTCTGACAGTTGGGAAAATAAATGCTCTAAAAAAACGAATTTCTTTTATTTTTTTAAAAATTATATTTTAATTTTAGTATTAAAAAGTACTTTAAATTTTTACTAACATTTTTTAAAATTATTTTTAATCAAATTTGTTATCGAAATAAAATTTAAAATAATCATACAGATTCTATTACATGTTTTAAAATACTTAATAAAATTACATTTTCTAATATTCTTAAATAATTTAATAAGTAAGTGAAATGGTAAAAAAGACTTAATCTTTAATAAATAGATAGTGTAATCTTTTAATTTTTTAAATCTTATAAATGAGAAAGTATATTTCTTATAATTTTTTAGACCATTCTAATTTGACATATTATCAATGCATTTTCTAGTTTTTAAGAATTATTAATAACTCCTTATAATTTTAATTTTATAACACTCTTTTAAAAACTTTAACTACAAACTCTAAAACAATATCGTCTTTTCACGTGACATTACATATGATAATACATATGACATTAAATAATGCTGTTAGAAAGTTTATAGATGAAATTTGTAACGGAAATTAATCGATGAGATTAAAATTGTAAGAGAATTATTAATAATTTTAAAAAGTCATGAAGAATGAACTTAAACGATCGACATAAGATAACATTCTACATTTCTAATGTTCTATACTAATGAACAATCATGTCATTTGAGCTAACGGTCATCTCATCATCATTTCAAAGAAATGTGATAAATATCTATGGTCTTACTGTTAGACATTTTTGTAATTTTTCACAAATTTATACAATATTTAATTGCATTTTTTGCTTTTTGAATAATTTATCAGTTAAATTACGTAATTTAATCCAAATAAAGATAATAAAGTGACCCAATAAATAATCTAAATCAATGGGTAAAAATCTGAGAGAAAAATAGATCTCAATCAGTGTGGACCAGACCCAAATCGGGCCTGTGATAGAGAAAATCGATATGGAAGCTATACATAAAAGTTAAAGTTTCTTACAATTGCTCATATCAATCTTAAGCATAAGGATTCTCTGATATGTTACAAGAGCTTACGTTTTGAGAAAACTGTAGAAAGACATTGACCGAGTTTCGGTGAGGAGTCCCCGTGAAGATGGCGATAAATTGCGTTCATTTTGACTTCGGAAAGCTCGTTTGAAGTTGTGGAACCGAAATCAGGTTTTTTTTTGCATTTCTTCATTTCTTGCTTTTTTACGTTTGATCTGGGATATGTAACAAAGGTATCGTTACGTGTTACACGTGGTATTAAAGCGGTGATGTGATCGGGTGGTAAAAAAAGAAGTTTTTTCAGTTTTTCTCTCCATAAGATTTTCGGAGAATAAACTTTTGTTTCTCAAATTTTTATTGCATGAAAGTAGTATACATGTGTTTAGCCTTGAGAAGCGTGGTGAAAATAAGCTCGAGAGCGCAAAAATTAGACCTGAAACTCTCTAGAAATCAACATTTTCTGACGAGGGCGACGGAGACGTCGAGTGCATGTGCCACATGTGCCCGAAAGGTGAACAGTACCTCCCACGGGGTGATACGTCTGGCACATGCCCTGCACGCCAGACACGAGGTCGACACGTGGGTGAACAGTGTTGTGCCAAATGTTGCGCGTGCAACGCACGCGCTGAACACTGTTGAGACGCGTCATTGGGCGACACACGCCGCACCTCTCCACTCGCAGATGACATCAGCGCTACAGTGCATTGACGCACTACTGACAACAACAGCTACAGTAATTTATAAAAAAATCACACAAAAATTTTAGATTTTTCGTAAGGGTGCCCCAGGGTGTTTTAGGTCAGTTTTCAGGTCTGAGAAATTTATAAAGTGAATTTTTCCATTTTTCTGGATTTATTAATTAAAATTTAATTCTAAAAAAATGAATTAAGGCATTCTGAATCAGATTTCAAGTGAATTTTCATGCTTCGGATATCACATGAGGGAGATACTTCAAGTTTTCATGTCTCAGGTTTCATGTTCAGTGTTCGGGATTGCATGATAGTTTCTCGAAAAAGGATTTGAGACATTCTAAAGCCATTTTTGAGTGAATATTTGTGTAATGAACTTGCCATAAGGGAGATATATGAGGTTTTAGTGTCTCGGGTGATCGGTTCAATGTCCAGTGATGCACAATAATCGCTCTACTGAGATTTTTCCTTTGCGAAAGTCTCAAATGAAGTTTTCAGAGAATGTTGTCAGCACGAGTGTATGACAATGAGACTATGCATTTAGATTTTTTCAATTATTGATGTTACATTGTCACATACCATATGCCCATTAAGAATGTGAGAATAACATAAAGATGTATCTCTTGTGATTGTAGACTTTTTGATTGCTGATAAGGATGTAGTCACCAAAGTGGCCTTTCAAGTCAGTATTTTGAATTATTATGCTTACATATTGGGGGATGTCTCTGATTTTATGTTTAGTTATTCTGCTCAAAGGTGTTGTCCTTACATAACATTTTGAGATGTGCATAAAGGCATTAGATGGAGGAAAGCTATTGCTCAAGTAATCTATTCGTCCAAAGGTGGTAGTGTCATGAGAGTTAATAGTTTGTACTCTGATTGCTTTTATGTGGAGGTCTAATTGCATATATTATGTATTCAATCCAAAGGTGTTTCATAATATGTGTGATCGGATTTTCAGTAAAGATACTATTCAACGACTTTGAGTATCGTTGTTATCCTACATTTGTGCTAATTGAAACATTGTTATTTTGTTGTCACCTTTTTGATTAACAAAATCGGTGTCACTATTGAAACCCTCACTGGTTTCAATACAAAGAAGTGGACGGAGGATGTATTGAATGTTATAGAGACAGCTAATGTTGATATGGCCACACGGATAGATAGGTCATCTCCACCTACATCTAAGAGCTCGAGAGTTCATAAAGTAGCCTATAAAGCCTGGGATCGTCGGCTTAACATATTATATCTTATGACCATTAAAAGATCAATACCTAACCATCTGCTTAGTGGACTTATGGGCACAGATATAACTAAAGAGTTTCTTGGTAATTTCTCCCAAAGTTACACAGTCTCACCTAATATTAAGACAAGTGCCTTGATGAAGGAATTATTCTCCACGAGGTATACAGGGGAAGGGGGAGTAATGGAGTACATAATAAGAATGATTCATCTTCACAGTAGACTGAAGATGCTAAACATTTCTCTTCCTGATGTCTTCATTATTCACCAGACTCTGAATACACTCCCTCCAGAATTTAGTAATCTAGTGATGACATATTATTTGCTGGATGAGGAATGGGACTTCAACACTTTGATAGCCCATTGCATTACCGAGGAGGAGAAACTCAGGTTTGCTACTCCTACAACCCTCGAAGCAACTAAAGGGAAGGCAAAGATGAAGCCCGCTAAGTTTAAAGGTAGAAAGTTCAAATCTTCTCCACATGCTGATGTTGGTCAAACTAGTGCTGGTAAAGGTTCGTATGACATAAAGAAGCCAGCAGTATAAGGCCTAGAAGGGAAGATTGTGACATCAGGTAAGTCCTTAGCTTATTAATTTATGAATCTAATTTGCGATAGTCGCATTAAGTATTTAATGGCCATATAGTGGAGCATCTAATCAAGGTGCTTCTACGACGCAAGGGTTCATATCCTGGATAAAGCCCAATAAAGGGAAGGAGAAATTGATGGTTCACGACAATGAAGAAGTAGAAGTAATATCTATGAGGAATGTATGTACTGAACCTTGTTGTAAGGTTCATTTGGGTTTTACACGACACATTTTATATGTGATCTTTTGATCAATTTTGTATAAAGAGGGTTAATGTTTTGTATTTAATGCTTTTGTTAGACAGTTGTTGTTTAATGCAAAACATAATGGTACAACTTTCTTGTCATATGGTTTGTATAGAATGTGTCTTATCCCGAATTAGATATATGCTTCTTTATATCTTGCTAAAAAATTATGAAATGAAGAACCCTAATGAATGAGAAGTTACACATGGTGTGTCATAAAAGTTTAAGCCACATTTTCAAAGCTAGGGTTGAGAGATTGATCAAGGAAAACATTTCTCAATTCTAGATTATGATGATCTAAGAACATGTGCTAACTGTTGCAAGGGTAAGTTGACTAATAAGGATATTGAGGTCAACTCATGCTTTTGACTCGTTGAGTATGATACATAAAGATATCGGTAGACCTTATACAGTTGCATTGTGCAATTCTAAATGTATTCTGACATTACAGTTATGTGTTCTTGCTTAAAGACTGAAGGTTGAGAATCAATGGGGAACATTCATCAAGATAGTCAGATTTGACCGTGGAGGAGAATATCATGGCAAACATGATGTTTTAGGATTTGAAATGGTTCGTTTGCTAGATATTTGGAATCAGTTGAAACAATGACTTAATGCACTATGTCGAGTAGTTATGAGTAGGGGTGTTAAAGAAAACCCGTGAACCTGTGAACCAGACCTGAACCACATGAATCGAACCTGTAAACAAGGTTGGTTCGAACCGAACCTGAAAAATCAGGTTCATGGTTCAGGTTCAGGTTTCTAACTTGTAGGTTTAGGTTTAAACCTGAACCTGAAACATCCAAAAAAACATATCATATATTTAGATATAATTTAAGAAGATATTAATAATAATAAATTCACTAGTATTTATTATATTAATTCTTGAGTAAAAAAAAGAAGAAAAAGAAAAAATACTTTAATTCCATGTTATTAAACGTTAATCTTGAACATTGCTATTATAAGTAACAACTAATGGTTAACACTCAATACTTTTACTTCAAATAGTAATTAACATGTGTCAAAGTTATTGATTGAATTATTATATTATTAATAAAAATTCATTGACTAAAATAATATAATCATTTAGAGATTAATTAAAGAAATTAATAAGTGTAAAACACATTTATTA
>JAOTAX010000004.1:30471419-30513442 GCA_025629825.1 Erythroxylum guanchezii
CTACAATTTTAGTTTTTTAAGGCACATATATTAGCTTAGATATTTATGAGATATTATAAACATTAAACAAGCAAGCATAATGATTCTTAAAAATATATAATATAGTTGCTAACAAATAATAAGCATATCATAATATTGTCTTGTACAATACAAATATAGTTTTATTTATGAGAAAGGAATGAAAATGAGTTGATTTAGTAATAAACTATAGGATTGTATATTTTTATACGGCTGCGCTTTTTATAATATAATATTTGAAGTTTTAACTATGATATTAATTGCATTTTCTACAGTAAGTTGCAATAAGAAAAAGGATACTTTTTTGTGTTTATTAGTTTATTATTATTTTAACATGATA
The DNA here is from genome assembly GCA_025629825.1 of Erythroxylum guanchezii. NCBI lineage: Eukaryota > Viridiplantae > Streptophyta > Magnoliopsida > Malpighiales > Erythroxylaceae > Erythroxylum > Erythroxylum guanchezii. Next base: position 30,471,778 of record JAOTAX010000004.1, read on the forward strand.
AAATAAGATTTAAAGATGTTAGAAGAATAGTTTTATTTTTTTTAATCAATGAGGTCTAGTAGAGCGGTTCGTTCCCTCACTGTTGCATCTGAGATTGCTTTTAGTACAGGAGGTCGAGTGCTTGATTCATTTCGTAGCTCTCTTACTCCAGAGATGATGGAGGCTTTTGTTTGTGGACAAATTGGTTGAGAAAATCAAAAGCTCCTTTTTATGTGGAAGAGAGACTCGAAGAACTTGAGCAAATTGAATGAGGTAATCTAATTTACTTTACCTTGTTTTAATATACAAATAAATAAATAATTCTTTTTTCAATTAAAAAAATAACGAGTCTAACTCTTTTTATTCTTTATTTTCTACAAATGTGACTTCATGTATAATAGTGGATCATCCTACCATCTTATTCGAAGAATAATTGTTTAATAATTTCTCTTTTTTTCTCTAGTATGGATCTTTTATAAGACATTGTTTGGCTTATTTTTACTTTGCTTGAGTTTAACAAGTTGGATTAATCTTTAATGGATTTTATATGCATACTTTTCTGAATAATTTGTATTTGTTTTCACCAATTATTTTTATAATTTTTTGTCATATATATTGATATGAATAGATTCTAGTTACCCTGAAAACCGAACCTGAAAATAGTTTAAACGATCCTATAGGTTTTTTAGGTTAAGGTTCAGGTTCAAGTTTGTGAAATTGCCGAACCTGACATTCAGGTTCAGGTTCAGGGGATCAAGTTACCTTACCATGAACACCCTTAGTTATGAACAAAATAGTATGTTGCTGAAAGGCATAACTGCACCCTACAGGACTTGAAGAAGTCGATGCCGAACAGGGCTATTCTACCTGATTATCTAGAAGTTTGAAAGCCCATTGAGGTAATATAATCCCTATAAAGAAAGATTGCATGCTTATTCCGCTCATTGCTATTTAGTAAAATATCTCAACCATTTTAAGGCTACAACTTTTATTGTATAGAAAGAGGGTCCATAATAGTAGAATCATAAGCAGCTAAGTTTCTAGAATACAATGTCTATGATGATGGTGGACCCTTTGATCCTTCAGATGATAGTAGGACGAATACTACAGTTATCATGTACCCGCTACTCATACAGTTAGATCTGGTGGATCTAGGTCTCTATATTGTGCCTGTATAGGAACAGGAAGTCCATACCTGTACACAAAGTGGTTCATGGGGGTAAAAGATCTAATGTAGTTAGGTAAATCCACCAGAGTGAGATGACCTGCTATCTTATCTGATTACATAGTCTATCAGGTGTACAGGACTATGATATTAGACATGCTTCTAATCTAGTTAGTTTTACATAAGCTATTTATGGACTCAATGCATATGTGTGGTGGGATACAATGAATGACAAGTTGCAATCCATGAAGCATATTAAGGTTTGGCAGCCAGTTGATTTACAGCGGAACTGCAAACTCGTCAGTTGTAAATGAAGATTAGACCTAAAGGACTTCGGAATAAAGTTCAGCGGTTTATGGGCTCTCTCAGTTGCCTAATGTTTCACTCAGGGAAAAAGATTGACTTTATGTTACCTTTTCTATCGTATCCTCGTATGATACATTTTAAGTTATTAAGGCAATTGTAGCTCATGATGATATAGAGTTACATCAGATAGCTGTCAAAATTGCTCTCCTGAGTAAAGACCTTTATGACGAGGTCTACATGGTACAATCTGAAGGATTTCAGGATCCAAATAGAACTGACATGGTTTGCGCGTTATGCAGATCAATATAAAGTTTACATCAAAACTTCTGAAAGTGATACCTTACAGTTGATGAGGTTATGAGCTCTTTCGGCTTCATGAAAAATAAAATTAAAAGATGCTTATACTATGAGGTCAAGGGGAGCAAAATTATCTTCATATTACTGTATGTGGATGATATATTGCTCACGTCAAATTACTTGACCATGATGTATAAAGTTAAGCAACTTTTGGTCAAGAACTTTGACGTGACGGACCTTGGAGTAGCATCTTTTGTCCTAAGTATTCAGGCTCACCAGGACAGATCTCAACACTTATCAGGGCTCTCACAAAGTGCATACATTGAGTATGTGTTACCAAGGTTTAATACGGTTAATAATAAACTTGTCGTAGCACCTATCTCTCATTGTGAGAGATAATCTTTGGCACAACATGTAAAGAATAAAGTAAAAAGAGAGGTTATGAGGAATGTTCCGTATACTAGTACAGTTGATAGCTTGATATATGCTTAGCTGCGTACTAGGCGGGACATTGCATTTACTGTTTGACTTTTTGGTCAATATCTAGTTAATCCAAGTGTAGACCATTGGAAACGAGTGTTAAGATACTTAAAGGAACTAAAAATTATATGTTAACATATAGCACCGTCAACAGACTAAACCTTGTAAGGAATTCAGATTCAAATTTAGCTATGTGTCCGGATGATCGAAAGTTCACTTAAGGTTACATGTTTTAAGTTTGCAAATGGTACGATGTCGTGGAAAAGTGTCAAGTAGATACAGGGAACTTCCTCGATCATGCATATAGAATGCATGCTATGGGGCTACTTCACAGACAGTTTAACTCATAAACTTGATTTATGATTTGTCTATGATTGATTCAATGGTTAGACTCATTTGGTTGTACTATGATAATCTTCTTGTTGTGTTGTTTAATAACAACAAAGAATATCACAGGTCTTAGCATTTAGAGGTCAATTATTTGATCATAAAGGTGTTGATACAAAAAGGTGACATTAAGATTTGGAGCATTTAAGGACTAAGGAAATGATAGTCGATCCTTTAATTAAAGGACTTTGGGCACTTGTGTTAGTGACACAAGTATACATTATTGGTGTTTTGACGTCCTTAGGCATTGTTAGTTAGGGGATCGTTATGTTTGCTCCATGTACATTTATACATTTGATGTATTATGATGGTGTGATGGTTCATCAATAAAGATGATCATCGTTTATCCTCTGTAATACGTGTTATCGTATATTGTCATAATACATATAAAAGTCTTAAGATTTGTGTCAATCTTAAGCACTTAAAGGTCATTGGGCATATATACAAATTGACTTTGTGCCTATGTCATTTAGATGCATGCGGTTTTATACGGATATCCATAAAGTTTCATATAACATAGGGGGATATAAGTTTTTAATCTCATAAAGGTTCTCTAATGCAGTTTAGCATTCAGTTGGAGAACATAAATGTTTTTTCTAATGCAGTGTAGTGGTGAGAGAAAACAAGTTTTCTCTATTGTTGTTTAGCATTCGGTGAGAGAAAACAAGATTTCTCTAATACAATTTAACATATGTGGTTTAGCATAAAGTTTGAGAAATTGAGACCTATAAACGAAGATGATATAATTTAGATCATAAATGTATCATCCTAGTTTGTCACACTCCATTTTTCCATTCATGTTAGCGAGGTATTAGGTATATGTGATTGTATTGGATCTGTGTCGCACATGACACATGCATTTGATACTTTTTGGTATCGAAAGCCTTGCAGGATGGAATGATGAACTTTCATTATCTTTGGATCAAATGTTTTGTTTTTAAAACCTAGTCACTAATACAGTAACGTGGCTTAATCGAGTTTTTAAATTATTTTTAAATTAGAGTCAACACTCCAATTAAGTATTGTCCAAGGGGGAGATTGTTAGACATTTTTTTTTAATTTCGTATAAAGTTGGACAATATTTAATTGTAAATTTTAATTTTTAAACTTATCGGTTAAGTTACATAATTTGATCCAAATAAAGATAATAAAGTGGCTCAATAAATGATCTAAATCAATGGGTCGAAGTTCGGGTGAAAAATGGATCCCAATTAGTATATACCGGACCCATATCGGACCTGTGATGAAGAAGTCTGATATAGAAGCAATATATAAAGGTTAAGGTCTCCTCAGTTGCTTATATCAATCATAAGCATAAGGATTATCTGACCCGTTAAGAAAGTTTACGTTTTGAGAAAATTATAAAATAATGTTGATCGTGTTCCAGTGAGGAGTTCCTGTGAAGACGACGGTGGATTTGCGCTCGTTTTGACTTCGGAAAGTTCGTTTGAAGTTATGGAACCGAAATCATATATTTTCCGCATTTCTTCATTTTTTGCCATTTCACATTTAATCCAAAATACATAACTAAAATATCATTACGTGTTATACCTACAATAATAAGTAGAATCCTAATCATCATCCTTATCGGATAAGTTTTTGTTACGATTGTAGATTTAACACGAAACTCCTTTATTCGCGTTGTCAGTCCTATCATTGGTTGTTCTCTATCGTTTACTAAACCTTGCCTTTTAGATGTTGCTGTAATTATTTTTCTTCCATATAATGTCAAGACTATCCAAATAGCACCTACTTTTTTGAAGTGTTGTTTATTACACAAAACCACTCTTTTTAAATCAAGAAAAAATAGAAAATAGTTTTAAAATGGAATAGTTTCGTAATAAGTTAATACATAATAATATGTTGCTTCGAATGACTATATATATATAGTAGTATAGAAAATCCAAATTCTCTGCCTAAAAGACAAAAACATGCAGAATTCAAAAAGCCGCTAAACTTGATCACGTGTAACACATGCTGGTGACTCACGGTCGCCGGGAAGTAGTTGTTACTGTAAGAAAGATTGTTGGTTCTTTCTACCTACTGCCAAGTCCCTTTGGTCGGTTTGGTAGAAACTGCTTCCTCCTCTCTGTTACATTTGTTCTGTCCTTTGGTTGGTGCTTCTTGTTTTCTTTTCTCGGTATAATAATATATATGTCATGAGGGATAATTTTTTTTTTCTAATTAAGTTGATAACTATTAATTATAATTTTTGCTTTTAATAAATTATCGGTTAAGCTACATAATTTAATTCAAATAAGGGTAATAAAGTGAGATAATAAATGATCTAGATTAATGGGTCAAAGTTCGAGTAAAAAATAGATCCCTTTTAGTGTGAACCTGATCTATATCGACCTTATAATAGAGAAACTAGATATGGAAGCTATATAAAGGCTAATGTCTCTTATAGTTGCTCCTATCAATTATAAGCATACGATTTTCTGACCCGTTAAAAAAACTTGCGTATTGAGAAAATTATAGAAATATTTAAATCGAGTGTCAGGTGAATAACTTCCTTAACTGTCTTTGAAAAATCAGAGCTCGTTTCAATATCAAAAATTACTTCGAAATTTGGAATGAAACCGAAATCAAGTATTCTACATTTTTTCATTTTTACCATTTTATGTATGCTTCTAGGTACGTAATAGAATCTGCATTACGTATGTATGTGTGTGTATATATATATATATAGCAAAAGCAAAAGTTTAATTTATGAAATATTAAGAAATTGTTTGGCTCCACTTTTACTTTTGTGTTTTTTTTAATTATAAAAATATATTTAATTGTTCGAGATGAAATCAGATTCTTCACGGAATGGAGTTATAATTACGTTACTTTCAACAATAATTGCAAAGAAGTTGTTAGGACCATGTGATTGAAGCTCAATTTGCTTGTTATTATTGGTTGGTGTGACTTTGATGTTAAACAACATTACTTATTAGACCCATTTAATGTGACAACCAAGTTCATATCAATCTCATATAAATATCGCAAAGAGTTAATTTATATAAGTCAATTTTCTAATTAATGTTTTTAAATCAGACCAAAAGTTAAATTGATAAAATAAGATGTTTAAAGTTTCAAAAGTTCAACCGGTATTGAATCTTATAAAATCAACTAATGATTGAATAAAATTAAATAATTTAAAATACGATTGAAAGAGATTGTTGTTATTTATCGAAGTATTAGAAGTTTAATTAAAAAAAATTTAAATGAAAATTAATTGATTTATTTTAATTTATAATAATTTATTAATCTATAAAAATTGATCGATTAATTAATAAACTGATAGTTTTTAACAACAAGAGTTATTCAAGTTGAACCGTTCAAAATTTTTAAGATTGATCCAACCGAACTAATTGAGTTTTTAATTTATTACTTTTAATAATTTATTTAAGTTTTAGTGATACTAAAATATTTAAAAAACATATATTCAAATGAGATGTTTTTAAATTAAAAATAAGCTAATCCTGTTACCACTTTATAAATATCAAAATTTTGTGGTTGTTAGAATATTATTTTTAATTTTTAATTTAATAATAATGATTATTTTACTTCATAAATAATATGATAAATATGAGTCTAATTACATAATAATAATAATTAAAATATATATGGAATATTATTTATGTATATAAATAAAAATCAGGTGGGCCGCCAGACATATGGACAAGACACGGAAAGAGAAACTAAGGTTAAGCTCATCCTCGTAATTAAGGAAAGAGGCATACAAGTAGACGAACTAAATGCCCAAATTAACCCTCATTTTAACCATGATTTGCAAGTGCCCAAAGCGAAGATCCTCGTTATTGAGCAAAAGGTTGGACCCAGATATCTATAGCCACAGATAGGAATACCTATTTATTGCTTTAGCCAAGTTGATCTGTGACTCTTCTCTTCTCTGTGCTTGGATTTTTTTTTTTTTCTGTTTTCTCTGATAATTTTTCCTATCAACACAAAGTCCAAACTTCGAAGCCTCAAGATTTTTATATACAGTTTCAAGCATCAGAGAAGCCAAACCCCAGATAAGAAGAAGAGACAAAATTTGATATTTGTACGTAATTGACTTCGTTTTGAGCTGTGCGGTTGTAAAACTATCATCTTTTTTTTTTTAAATTTGTGGGTTGTCAGGAAATTTTCGAATCCGTAAGTTCATCATCTTCTTTTCATCGTTCTGTCAGAGCAGTTCAAGTTCAATTGCTTTCTTTCTTCCATTTTTTTTGAAAAGTTTTTTTTAAAATGTTTCTTGTGCTAGTCTTCATTGCGTTGTATGTATCGATTTCGAGTTATAGTTTCTTTGTTTGTTGAAATGAGGAATCTGTTTGAAAGGATTCTCTGTTAGTTTGTCATTTCGTAATTTGCTTTTCGGCTTTTGGATTGCAACATCTGTGGAGTGGCACTGCTAAGCCTGTTCCGAGTTCGGCGGCCAAAAGGAGCCGAAATCTTTGTTTTCTTTTGGTTGATAAATGGTTTCTCAATCTCGTTTGTGTTATTATCTTAGTAGCCAAACAGACGTATGGGTTCTTTTAGCTTTTTATTTCATGGGTCAGTTTCAAATTCTTTATTCTTTTCTGTGGATGGGCGGGTTTCAAATTCCAACAGCTTTTGTACTGGTTTAATTTTAAGGTTCCTTTTATGTAACAATTTTTGGATGTCTTCTTACATTGAACTTGAAAATGAAATGCAGATATCCTGATACCACAGTAGAAGAAAAAGCAATAATCAAGAAATCTGTAGGGTTTGGTCGTGGGGGAAGTAACTTATAATTAGTTTTTGGTGTTTTGAATTGGAAAGGGAAAACATCAAGACTTTAGATAGAGTTTATCAGATATTGTAAGTGTAGTGGGGTGATTGAAGGATGAGTTTGGTGGGAAGAGTTGGGAGCTTCATTTCACAAGGAGTATACAGTGTTGCCACCCCGTTTCATCCATTTGGTGGAGCTGTTGATGTTATTGCGGTTCAACAGCAAGATGGATCATTTCGGAGTGCCCCTTGGTATGTTCGGTTTGGTAAATTTCAAGGTGTGCTTAAAGGGGCTGAGAAGATTGTGCGCATAAATGTAAATGGTGTCGAAGCAAATTTTCATATGTATCTCGATAATTCCGGTGAGGCTTATTTCATAAAGGAGGTGGAATCTGGCGATGAGAGCAAGACGAATGAGGCTTTAAAGGATTCTGACAGCATGGAAATGCCACTTGAGGATGGTAGTGCTGTTAAGAACATAGTGCACATTGGTCAACTAAAGCATAGTGTTTCTGATTCTGGGGTAGCTCAATTGCGAGAGGAGTGTGACTCATCAGGTGTAGGTCAACTTGAGAGGACAGAATCTGATGTAGATCATAGATATTATGACTTCCAAGACGAGCAATCTTCTGTCGAGGGTTCAGTTGAGATATCAGAATATGGGTCTGGTAGATATGAAAATTTAGATAGTGATCCTCTCACAGAACCTCATGGTTTAGATTCAGAAGTGATCTTGGTGAGTGTGGATGGGCATGTCTTGACAGCCCCTGTTTCGGAATCAGAGCAGAATGCTGAGAATGGCCAGTTAAACACATCAGAGTTGAATGTGAGCCAGAAAGATGCAGCTGATGAATCTAATCCAGTTGATGATGCCCGGTCTTCTGATTATGTTAACAAGTTGAATGCATCTGTATCCAGTGCTGCATCTGACAATGATTTCAGTGTAAGTGGTGGCATTAATGCTTTTGCAAATCATTTGGAGGTTTGTGAAGGCGACGGGGAACATGCTTGTCTTGGTCGAGAAACTACGGAAATTTCTAGATTTGAAGGGGCTGTGCAGATTTGCACTCTTTCAGAAGAGGAATCCCCTACTAAGAGAGAAGTTTTTAAAAGCTGCTTGGAGTTAACAAAATTGGTAGATCATGTTGGGAACAATGATTTTGAAGAAATGTGTTCACCAAAAGTGCAAAATTCAAATGGGGAATGTCCTCGTAATTCTTCCACTATTGACTGGACTCCAAATGGAAATCTCGTTGAATTCACAAATGATGGTTCATCTCCACCTTGTAAATCAGAATCTAGTGGCCCTGACGGGTCTCATGATTTAGATATTGAAGTTAAAGCAATTGAGAAAACCACTGCTGATGTGGAACATATTGATTCTGATGTCACATCTGCATATCCTATTATCGTCACAAATGATCCAGAAGAGAAAAATGAAGATCTTTGCCCATCCACATCAAGTGAGTTGGTAGATAGTAATTCACAAAGGCCTGCTGCTGAAGATGTTCGCAGAAAAGACGAAGCTTCTGGTGAAGAGATCCAAGCTTTTTCAAGCATGAGTGAGAACCTTTTATTAATTATGTACTGTAATTGTTGCTTGTTTCATGTTGGATATGAGTTTACTTTCATTGCTTCCTTCTGATTTTGTAGGGTTTGAAATCTCACTGTGTGGGAAGGAACTTCGTGCTGGCATGGGTTCAGAGGCTGCTGCCAAAGTGTTTGAGTCACATCTTGTATCTGTAGAAGAATTTAAAACCTCTGCAACATCAATCATAAAAAATGAGAACTTAATTGTTAGATATGATGATAAGTACTTACCATGGGAAAAGGCTGCTCCCGTTGTTCTCGGAATGGTGGCATTTGGTTTAGAATTACCTGTTGATCCCAAAGATAGTATTCCTGTGGAACAGGTTGACACACCTGAGAATACGGACATTGATACTGGACTTACTTCAACACCCTCTAGCCGCAGGTGGAGGCTCTGGCCTATTCCATTTAGAAGGGTCAAAACACTTGAACATAGCAACAGTAATGCATCAAGTGAAGAGTTATTTCTGGATACTGAATCAGGTTTACAAAACTCAAATGCTGAACCGACCTCATATGATGCTGTTCAATCGCCTCACAAACAATACATAAGAACAAATGTTCCAACTAGTGAGCAGATAGCATCACTGAATCTGAAAGATGGCCAAAATGTCATAACCTTCAGTTTCTCTACCAGGGTTCTTGGTACACAACAGGTTCGCCTGGTACCTGAATTTTTGGATGTTTGGATGATAGCAATATGCACCTGAAGTTCTCTTTCTTTAGTCACATACTCAATGTTCAATTTTATCAGGAAGCTGCGCACATATATTTGTGGAAGTGGAACACAAGAATTGTAATATCAGATGTTGATGGGACAATTACCAAGTAAGGCCTCTGTTGTTCTATCATTAGTCTCTCAAAATTATAAAAGGAACTTAGATTGCACTGACCTTATTTTTGTCCTCAGTTTCTCCTTTTCTTTCTTGTCGTAAGCACAATTTGTAATGTCAATTATCAGCCTTTGATGATTGTCAAATCTTTTTGGATCTCTATTTTGTGGCACATCTTTGTGCTTTGTATGCTTAACGATTTACATATTATCGGAGGGGCGTTAGAAAATAACACAATCAATATGTTTGCGAGTTGCATTCTTGGCCTGCCTTTGGTGCTGAGCTGCTTCATGAATCACCATCAGAATCCTGCTGACACTTCGGGGAGCGGTCTTCTTGTTCTATATGTTATCTTTGAAAACATTTACTCTGTTTGTTTCTGTATGTATCATAGATTTCTGAGCTTTCAACCACAGTAACCTTCAAGTCCAATTATCATTTCCATGCACATTTTGTAAATGCAACTATGCAAGCATTGTGTTTGTGCTTTTTCCTTCTACTTTCATGTGTAAATGTCCACAAATTAGTTCCTTTATGTGATAGTTTTGCAAGCTTTATATGAGGCTAAAGTTGTATAAGTCCAGATGAGCATTCTTTCAACTTTTAATTCACTGGTGAACAGGCATAAGTATTATTTATGATGGAAAGAAATGCGGCATCCTTCATAGTGATCTTAGTTGTTGTCTAATAAGTTAGATATTGTACTGGTATGAGGTGCATTATTAGATATTGTACTGGTATGAGGTGCATTAACTTGACACATTCTTTTTCAGATCTGATGTTTTAGGTCAGTTCATGCCTTTGGTTGGGAAGGACTGGTCACAATCTGGTGTGGCTAAACTATTTTCTGCCATTAAGGTATTTGCTTTTTCTGCTTTCGTCATAATTGGATGTTCAAATTATATGGTTGATTCTTCATTTCTCAAACGATATGATTTACTTTCTATACAAGCATTTGATGATTGGTGAAACTTGCTTCATTTAGTCCATGACTTTGAAGATCCTAGGAAAGAATTATGTGCCAAGTGTCTCCTGCATGACACCCATTCATGTCTGGTAATTTCTATTCTCATCTAATTCATGTCTCTAGAAAATGCTATGGTGGGTCTAGGAGAAACACAAAGGCGTAAGAATGAGAAAAACTGGAACATTTTAAGCAGAAACGCCTTGATGGAGTCTTCAAAACCTCCCCTGTTTCTGTAGGGTCCCTTGTGCACTAGACTGCTACCTAACCATCAAACGGATTAGTGGCATCACCAATGCACATTGTTGATCACCTCTACATGTCGTCCAAAGCAGTGGATGCTACTCATCTAGATCAATATACTGCATTATTTGACTCCTTCCTAGTAAATAATTCACAATCGTGAATTGATTTGCTTACACCTTTTTACAAACTTTCTTGACATCCTCTTATCAGATATGAGCAGTTAGATTCTTGAGTTGCATTTATTATGGTTCTTGGGTTGATTGGTTGGTTTGTTATGGAGATGGACCTGGATATTGAATTCTGGTTTTCTGCAGGAAAATGGGTACCAGCTACTTTTTTTGAGTGCGCGTGCTATTGTTCAGGCATATTTAACCAGAAGTTTTCTATTCAACCTAAAGCAGGTACTGGTGTAGCTCCTTTTTGTACCTCTTCCCCTGGCATGGTTCCTGAATTCTGTGCATATTGATACAGTTGATCTTATGTTGCAAAAAGGGGGTTAGGGCAGCAAGTTTCCAACACAGTAGGCTAGAAGGGTATATTGCGGTTGGAACGATTAGGGTCTATAATAAAAACCTTTTTAATAATAAATTGAAATACAAAGGCTGTTTTAATTCTCAAGCAAAGCCCTTATTTATGGTAGTCTTACTAGACTAATTAAAATAGGAAAAACAACTCCTACAAGAATTCTGTTGTTAATAGGATAATCGAGTAAACTTGATTGAAAACCGAATCTAAACTTAGCAAAACCTTATGAAAAATAATTAAATAAGAAAACATAAACTAAATATACTCACTGCTTCATCTTCTCTAGTTTCATGTACTAAATTGATGTTTTTGTCTATATTTTTTTTTTTTTGTCCTCCTGCAGGACGGGACAGCCCTACCAAATGGTCCTGTTGTCATCTCACCCGATGGATTATTTCCGTCACTATACCGTGAAGGTTGTCTTATTCTGCAGTTTGGAACTGGTTCACGTCACGGGCATGAAATATTAAATTGAAAATCCATGCATGTAGTTGCTGATTGCATTACACATCTGGACTGCTGATGTCTATAAATTCTGTGTTATCCTTGTCCTCTGCGTTCTGCATAATTCATAGTTAACTATTAAACTTTCCATATTAAATGATGCTCTGGTTTATTTCTAGCTAACCCTGTTGTTTGTTCGGTTTCCAGTCATAAGAAGAGCTCCGCATGAATTTAAAATTGCGTGCCTAGAGGTAATAATTGCATATATGGAGATATAAGTATCTGTGAGATGCCCTGGAGTTTTAAAACAAACTATCAAGTCAAAAAAATTCTGTTTGCAGAATATAAGAAGACTCTTTCCTGCTGATTACAATCCCTTCTATGCGGGCTTTGGAAATAGAGACACTGATGAGCTTAGTTACAAGAAAATGGGCATTCCTAAAGGCAAAATTTTTATCATAAATCCAAAGGTATATACCCTCTTCTCAATTTTTATTATTTAGAAATGACAATTTGTTGTTCTGATTGTTTACTTGAGAATATCCTTTAAACCTGGCAGGGTGAAGTGGCAATCAGCCATCGCATCGATGTTAAGTCCTATACATCTTTACACACTCTTGTTAATGAAATATTCCCGCCAACATCATTGATTGAGCAGGTAAGCCATGGTTAAGTTTGAATTGAACTCCCTTTGGTATCAACTTTGAGAAGAGCAAAAAGAACAAACTTGAAAACAAACAAGCAAAGATGAATGACACTGGAGAGGGAAGAAGAAAAAGAAGAATGAGGAAATTGACGATGACGATAATATTGTATATTGCATACATTTGCAGGAAGATTACAATTCTTGGAACTATTGGAAAATTCCATTGCCAGATATTGATGACTAGTAGAAGTGCGGTGTCATTGTTCTACCAACAAGAAAGATGAGTAGCAGCTTGAGAGGTGTCAACCAAGTACAGATACAGACTACATTCTTAAAATTGTTCCTCATTTCTTTTGCCAGAACCGATACTGAGCTTAAGTGTTGTATCCTTCCATAGTGGCCTCAGGACTCGATTATCATGTGCTGGAAAGTTCTGATCACACCTGATAATTCATAGTCCTTGAGAATAAAGCTTTTTTTGTAAAGTAATGCATACTTTCTCCCACTAGTTCTACCTGTAGAAATGAACAATTATGTTAGACAAATTATTACAACTAGAAGATCTCAGGATTTGGTTGGAAGTTTAATGTCATCACTTACTCTTTTATGTCTATCAGATACAATTTCTCTATTAATTAGAGATAAGATTGCTATTTCTGAACTTCAAATGTTTTACTCATCTATATAAAATATATCAACAAGAAAGTTTAACTCAAATGATAAAATTTTTGCAAAAGACTCCAACTTTAAGGATAATTCAGGTTTGATAACTTCAAAAGTTCACTTTTTGGAAGGTATTATCAAACTAAACTTTAATTAGAGGTGCATTTATAGCTAAGAAGGTCTTATTTTTGGTTTTTCCTAATAAGAAATAGAACAAGAAAAGGGATAAAAAGAGGATTTATCAATGCATTTCCTCTTTTAAGGACAACAGAAAGAAAAACAAGAAAATGGATAAAATGGAAAAGAAGTCAAACAAAAATGGTGAAACCAAAAGATTGAATGGAAAAGGGCAAACTGGTGAATCAGAAGGCCTGCTAATAATAAGCGAAACGAATGGCTTAAGACCCGAACCTTCACTTCCCACACGCGCCTAAACTCTTTGACTCCTTCCCTCATCTGTCTCTCTCTCTTTCTGTTTCTAACTGTTAACGTATCATTGCAACAAAAATCTTCGTTTAGGAACATCATTAGATTCTCTTACAAACACCAAGAGCAAGACAATGATATTAGCTTTTACGTGGTTCATGTCTGTTTGAACAGAACCTGAAACCTGAAAACAGAGTAAACACCATAATAATAATATAATAACAATGTCTTGGTTACGGTCTGCTGTTCACAGAGCTGTGGAAGTTGGCGGAAATAACAACTTAACACGCACTGTCCGTAGTTACGCCGACTCCGTCGTCCTCCACGCCGGGAATGCCGTTGCGGGTGGCGCCAGGATCATCCAGGACCGCATTGTCCGTCACTTTCTTCTTTTTTTTTTCTTTTTCCGTGCATTACCTTGAATTTTCAATTCCAGGATTTGATGATGTGTTTAATGTCCGAAAATGACCAAAAGATTGCGACTTTTATAGATTTTGTGGGACCCCACGTGGGTTATGGTGGACCCACATGATCCAATGTGATTAGATGGATTGAATGTGTTTCTTGATGATGGATGTTTGGTATTGTGCAAGCAGGGGCTGAGGAATGTGAAAAGCTTCAGGCTTACTGTGAAGAGACTTGAGGAGGTTTCTGTGTCTTGTAGAGGAGAAGAAAGAATTCAGTTGCTAAGAAGATGGTTGGTGGCACTCAAGGAAACTGAGAGATTAACTGCTGAAATTCCCGGTGGTAATGAGATGCAAACAGATGAGCAACTTTTCTCTGATGAAGCCAAGGATGCTCCTAGAAGACCCACCATGGTGATCCTTTGTTCTTCTCCTTCTTTCTTCCATGTTTGAATCTGTAGCTGTTCTGGACATGGATCGGCTCTGTAGCTCACTTGCATGTTAAACAATCTGTGTCTTTGTTAGTGCGGACATTTTGTTAGTAGTCAGAGCACTTTTTTTCTTAGTTAATTCCTGTGTTTCTTATTTGCATAGAAGCTTTACATAGATTCAAACAGGTTTATTACGTTGATCCTGATCTGGGCACAATGAATTACCGTGATGTCTTTCTCTATAGTCAAGCTCTTGAAGGCATCACATTGTCTATGGTGAGTTCAACTAAGCAGATGCATCTTATGCTGATACGTTAATTGTCTTAGATTCTAACGTCTGATTCATGTAGAAACATATTAACTGGACTTTGTATTTGCTGATCCATTGAGTTTAACCGCAGGTTAATTCTTTTGTATGACTCAGATTCTTGAAGCTCCAAACGAGGAAGAAGTTTCTCTGCTCATGGAAGTTTTTGGGTGAAGTTTCTCACTCTTGGACTGTAATTTTCATGTTTATTTTTGCCCAACTGTAAGAAAGAAATTCTGTTAAATGTCATAAGTGTAAACTTCTTTATGGTCTGGTTATACACAGGCTTTGTCTTGCAGGAGGAAAGGAAATTCACAAAGCCGTGATGCGCAGCATACAGGATTTGGCAGCAACATTTTCCAGTTATGAAGATGAAGTTTTGGTAAGGAAACGATACATATACCTTCGTACTCTTGCCGATGTTAGGGAAACTATTAACAAAATACTAAACAATACCTGCAAATATAAACTAGCGAGATAAAAAGCTTCTTGCTGATATGTAATTGATTTGATTTATCAATGCTGCAATTTTGAACTGGCTTATTAAATAGCAAGATTTGGAATCTTATTCTAACAATTAGAAATGGACATTGTTGAATGATGTTACTGCAAAATATCTTAATTAAATTCATCTTTCTCTGTTCACTCTTTAGGTAAAGCGGGAAGAATTGCTTCAATATGCTCAGGATGCGATTGCGGGGTTAAAAATTAATGCAGATATTGCAAGGTGTCTGCAGATCTCAAATAGGATAGTTGCATGCATATGTCATAAGCCACATAGAATGTTGCATAATTTCTTAGGATGGAGACAGTATCCATGTTTTTGTCAGAATTAGTAATGTCATCTTATGTCTTGACAATAAGATCAAGAGTTGATTCTTTTGTCGAAGTTTTTATGTCCTGTTTCTCTGCCTCAGAATAGATGCTGAAGCCTGCAGAATAATGGAAGAACTTGAAAGGATAAAGGCACCCCAACAGCCACCAAATGAAGCTAGTGAAAAATCAATTGAAGGAACAACTTCTTCAAAAACTGAGGTGAGGCTGATTTAAATGGCCTGAAATGTTGAGTCACATATATATGCGACATTTGCATTTGAAACCGAAAAGATCTTCAGCATTTCAGTATCCCCTTTTGCTTTTTCCTTTATATTCTCTCCTCATACTGCCACTGGTACTTGTGAGTCTAACTTCTGGAAACAAAGGAATGTTCTTTTTCAATATATGGAATTTCTACTTTTCTTTACTATGTTTCTGAACTTCAAGGAACTATGTGGTTCATGGGAAATGAGTTTTTAGGGAAGATTCTAAGAAGTTCAGAATTTTAACATTTTCATTGTTGTGTCCTTATTGCTGATGTCCACGTGCCAAAATTTTTTCTGGAAAGTTTGACCGATCATCTCTTTGAGGCTAATCGTTTCAGTTTTCGTGCAGGCTTCAAAGGATACTTTAGGACATATTGAACTCTGTTTCACGTTGGAGGAACTCTTGCTAAAGAAGAAATCTTCGAAAAATGGGGAATCTCCCGAGGTTCATGCTCAAAAGGTACAGTTCTTTTGGCTGATGTTAGTGAGCTAGTGGTGTATGTCATGTTCACTGGCAGAACATTATGTCGTCTGCAGATTGAAAACTAAGCTTAGAACTACTTTTGCAGGTTGACAAATTGAAAGTTTTGTCAGAATCTCTTCTTAACTCCACCTCCAAAGCTGAGAAACGTATTTTAGAACACAGGTATATACAGAACTTATTTACTTGTCAATGCCTGTGTATGCAAGCATCAGGGTGGTGGGAAGAAGGTGAAGCATGGTGCAATTCACAAGCCTTTAGTGCCTTTTATACAACTTATAGGCTTTCTTTACATGCAGGTCCCAGAAAGAGGAAGCACTTCACTTTCGCGTGGCTAAAGCCAATGAAGTTAGCCAGCTTGAGAAGGTGAACTTTATATTTGCTCTCTTCCTAATATGAGTATAAACTAAAGAGTGATTTGCATCTGGATAACAAACATCTTTTATTTTATGGTTGCAAATAATCCTTTAATTACTCTTTAATTCAGTTTGTACATTAGGAGAGTTAGTCATTTTCTGACCTGGTTTGTTGCAAGGAGTATTAAACACCTGATGTCAATCTCTAGGAACTGGGAGCAGAGATTAGAGAACTTGAGAGGCAAAAAGATGAACTTGAAGCCCAACTAAAGAAGGTATTTTCCCTTTTTCATCTTCTGAACAAGTATCCGTTCAACCAGTTGATGCATTTTTAACTTTTGATGTCCTAAATAGTTGTGTTTACCTGGATTCACAGACATTGATCTTCATACATGCAAAACTATCAAGTTTGACAAGTCATAGTAATTCTATATGTTATAATCAATTCCTTTGGACTCTTAATCCACATACTTTTGTGGGGTGCATCTCCTCTGGCTTGATTTGGTTCAGGTCAATTCCTTATTGACTGCAGCCCGAGCACGGCTTCGCAATGCGAGGGAAGAACGGGACCAATTTGATGACGCTAGTAATCAGATTCTAGTGCACTTCAAAGCCAAGGTATTGGTATATTTGATCTTGTTCTTGGGATCGCCACATTTAACTTCTTGAAATATGTAGAAATATATATATTCTGAAAATCTGCTTCATATAAACCAGGACGATGAGCTATCAAGATCAATATCTTCATACAGAGTAGAAGCAGATGTTGTGAACACATGGATTAATTTTCTGCAAGATACCTGGGTTCTCCAGACAAAGTACAATAAGGAAATGGAAAACCAAGCCAAGTAATTTTACTTGCCTCTTGCTGGTCTTTTGATGTTGTCCGATTCAGGAACTATTTTGGGAACAGATAACTTTCTTGAATGAAACAAAAGATTGTTTTAATTACCTCCTTTTATCTCTTAGCCTTTCTGTGTTTGGAATAATCATATATTGCCTTTCAACTGACCTTAAACTTTGCTAATCACTTCTGTTAATGTCTTTAACGGAAATCTCCGCACGACATCAACATAATCCAAGCTAGACATGTTGAGTGTTAGATGAAAAATGTTAATGGAAATTCCAGTGTTGACTGAAAGTGTAGTTGTCCGTTTATTATCTCAGATACTGTCCATTTTCATACTAATTCTCTATCTTTCCTGTGTATGAATGTTCCAGTGTCGACTTACAGAAATATGGCGATTGTTTTGTGAATTTGGTTGCTAATTGTCTGACCAATTACAAGGTAATGGTCTGATGGTCTTGTAGATCATTGCTTCAACTGAGAATTTCTAATTAATAATCCTAGCCTCTTATTGTGGTACAACTATGTGACTTGCATATACAATCAGGAACTGCTGGGATCTTCGATCGTCCGGGTTAAAGTGCTTGGCAGAGAATTGCGTTTGTGTCAAGGGTATTATTATACTATCCTGAATTTGTTTCAAATTTCAATTATCAAGTCAAGCCTCAAAACTGTTATTCTACAACAGGTTAGAATCAATACCTCCAAAAAGTAAAGATGATGACGATTCAAAGGCAATAAATCAAAGAAAAGGGCTTGAAGAGGAGTATCTCAATCTTGAAGCCAAGGTACATATTCTTTGATGATCCCAAAAACAAAATCTTCTGTTTTCCTCGGCCTTCTGCTTAGTGGTGGATATAACTTTCACGTTTTAGCTAGTCTAACGAGTTCTTTCAATTTATACCTTAACTTTCTTCTTCATTGCTCAATCAGATTTTAACCACTTTAAGCATAATAGATGCTATAAAGAAGCAGTTTTATGACAAAACTGAAGGTGCTCACAGGTAATGCATTAAACTGTGATTTTCTTTTCATTCTTGGTATTCAATACCGGGATAGTGCATTGAATTGTCTCCTTAAAATGGAATATTGAACACTTGATCCAGGAAAGATGAAGAGAAGATCAAACAGCAATTATACTCTCTAGAGAAAATGAGAGAGGAATTTGAATCTGTTGAGAGACCAGTTCTGGAAGTAGAGACCCCCACTAGAAAGTCACCAAGACCATCCCCGACTCCAAAACAAACAAATGATAGTCCACAACACAAAGATGACAAGACAAAGAAATCATCATCTAGTAATGAAGAGTATTCATCGAATGTGCAGATGGGAATGTACATACTTGAGTCAGACTATGAGAAGGACGAACGGGGCTACTCTTCTGAGGATATCGGTGACTGGGAATTTGATGCACTTGATCATGAAGCAAGAAGCTGAGACCAAGCAAAGATGCATACCAAATTTTACTAGTTGTGTGCATTTGCAGCATTTTGGTATATGCCCAGATAAGGAAAATGCTTCCTTTTCTCTTAATAATAGGATATAAGAAAGTCTTAGATAGATACAAATCATTCCCAAAATGCAATTTACTGGCAAAGTTGACATGGAGTTGTTAGAGCTTCTATTTTGTAAATTCTCTCTTCTTTGATAATGAACTACAGACACTTTCAGCTCAGTTAACAGCAGAATTTTTGTCCACCTTACTGTTTCAATGTGTTGTCTAAGTTTAGTTGCCTGTTACTCACTTTGTCATAGAAAACCTTACTCAGAAGATTGTTATTCACCTTTAGACATCCCTGGAATTTTCTGACTAGCCTTCTCTGATAACAGAAGAGATTGTGCCAGGTTAGCTTCTAGTGCCGCTTTGAAAAGAAGTCAAAAAAAGGGCCTTTGAAATTCTTTACTTAGACCTGTTGGAGGTACAATGATTAGGATCCTGAGTTCTGAAACTTTAATCAATGGTACATATCCCACTTGAAAAGCAAGTTTTCTGAAGTTGGCCAGCCACAGCTACTGAGCTTAAAGCCTACCTTCCCTTATAAACTTTGCAGCTTTCATGAGTGTCTTCCTATTTACTCAATCATGAATCCTCCATAGTATAGAGGCCCGTCAGAGTCCAGAGCCACGTTAAGGAAATGAGTAATCATGTGAGTCTCAGTGCTCAAGAACATTTATATCATTTCAAGTGTGTTTAACCTCCTCCCTCCTTTAGTGATATGGTGCAGTAAAGCTCACTTGGTTTACTCGTAAATGATTGCCTTGTTGCTTTCCAAACCAATAGTGAGCAACTTGGTTTACAATTGAATTTGAACCATAACCCTGTCTCTTGTAAACTTTATTCAATTATGTTAACTTGTTAGGAATGCTTATTGTAGAGTTGTAAACAAATAGGGAAAATTAAATTTTAGGGTAAGTAAAAGTAATTTATAAAAAAGATCACCGACTAATTTAATAAAGTTACATCTTAATGCAATTATTTATTGTGAATGTAATTTTCAATGATATCAATGCAATTCTTAGTTTAGTGACATAATTATTTAACTTGTATGAATTATATTATAATTACTCTTGATAAAGAAAAAAGGTGAAAGAAAAGCATTTTTAAATATTTTGTCTTCTTAAAAACAACTTTTTTTATAAATTGATTTCCTTATTGACTCAAAATTTAGTTGCCCCTTATAAATATTGGGGATGTTAGATTCCATGTGTAATAGGCAAAGATTGCAATATATCATAGCAGTACAGAAATCATGTCCACCTAAGAACATCTGAACCTAAGTGATATATTCTAAGATTAGGTATATAAAGCATGTAAGTGAAGAGTTGGCCACTGACAAACTTTTGTCAGATGCTAAAGGTATTGTGTAGTCTTTAGAGAGAAAGACTAAATGATACAACTTTATCAATTCTATTGGCTGTCAAATGCATTTATAATTACAAACTGTGAAAAAGTATGAAGTTAATCATCTGATGTTTTCAGGATTTTTCATTTATTTATAGCAAAAAGTAAGAAATAAATTTGACCAGGTCAAATGAGACATCATAGCCTCAAGTGATAGCCCATCAATGACAGTTTCTTGCAAATGGCATGAAATATAACAATTGAATATTGTTTGAGTACACTGCAATGGATCTCTATGCTTTTCTCTGTCTCTGTTTCTGTCCATTATTGTAAAACAAAAAAACACAAGAAGCTTAGAGATATGGACTAACTTTTCAAAAAATTTGCAGGGAAGTTTGTGGATGTTGCAGAACATAACAGAACTGTTCTATATTGTAACTATAATCTTTGGAATACTGGCAAGAACTTGCATTTCTTTTTTCTGATAAAAAATTTGTGTAGAGTAGATGATGATGATGATGATACCCCAAGTACAGTTGAAGATTCCCATTCCCAAGTAGATACACACTATCTTTTCCACATCATGAATCACTAGGTGGAAGGGAATGAGTAGTAGATGTAGATTCCTTGTGTGTCTTGATCTGTTGAATTGCACTACAACAACTAGTACTAACTATCATTTTCAAGGCCACTATTTTATCATGTGACTCTTCTTAGTCTGTAACCCTTGAACCAAAACACAGAGTTACTGTCAACATCTTCATCACCAGAAACACTTGTTTAGATTCAAGGTACTGAGTGAGTCAAAGGGCATGTATTATCTGAAACTGTCCTGTCCATCATTATTGGAATGTTGATAGGACTGTTCAAACTTAGTACATAACATCCCTTAAATGTCAGAAGATGGATAGTTCCTCCTAAAACTATTTCACTTCATATACCATTGTTGTAATAGCTAGAAATTGTTTGTGAACTAGAAAGAAAAATAAAAGCCAAAAAGGGTTATTTCCCTGAATGTTATACTTTAATATGAAGTTTACATCTGCCCACATAATTGAATTTATCAAATTGTTGATAGATTGATCTTAAAACAGTGCATTGAGATATGCAATTATTATAGTCCTTTGTTTCAAAAACATGCATATCTTTTCAAGTATCCATAAAGAATACAGTTAAGGTAAGAAAAAGAAAGAAAACAAAATGGTGGAAAAGATGGAACAAAAGCAACTGCATAGGAACCACATATCATTGCAGTGATTGGCTACCAAACTGCTTAGAAAAGAAAACTGCATAATCTGTCTGCATTTTATTGTTTGGACCATTCAAGTTCCTTTTTTTTTTCCCTTCTTTCTCAAAAGGAAAGAAAAAAGTCTGACAAACCCCTTACAATGGAAATTACTAATTTTCTAACTTGGAACCATCTTCACTTTAAATGATGCTCTTTTCTCCTTCTTCCTCCACCAAGCTCACCTCGCCGTAAGCATCTTCATATGCATACACACAACATAGGTAGTCATTGAAACAGGCCTAGAGAGAAGAGATTTTCAGGTTATATGAGAGATGGCCACAAATCAATCCGCTTGCAGTCTTGCAGAAGAAGATGAGTACATTGACATGGAAGTGAGCTCTTCTTTGTCTTCATCGAACTTCCATTGTCACTCCGTTACCTCTCCACCACAGAGCAGAGAGTTTGAGTTTCAAATGTCTTCACTTTCTAATGACACAAAAACTACTGCTTCTCCAGCTGATGAACTCTTCTACAAAGGAAAACTCCTTCCTCTTCTTCTTCCTCCTAGATTACAAATGGTTCAGACACTCCTCCAAAACCCGACAACTTCAACATTTGACAGTAAAAGTAAAGAACCCTTTTTAGAAACCTATCCACTTTCCTTAATTGCTAGCTCCAGTACACCTCTGACTAACTCCAACACTACATTGGACTCCTGCAATATCTCACCATCAGAGTCCTGCAGAGTCAGTAGTGAGCTAAGCCCAGATGAGTATTGCTTTGAATGGTCCTCTGAAACCAACAGTTTCATAGGAGATCTTCCAAAGAAGTCATGGACCAAGAAGCTGAAGCATTCCTCTCTTCGTCAAAAGCTCAAAGCTTCAACTGCGTATCTAAAGTCATTATTCAACAAATCTGATTGTGCGGACCAATCCTTTGTTAAACCGGGGCAGAATGGAGAAGCAGAAAGTTATCCAAAAAGTAAGGATCGTTTGAGCAAGAAGCCTTTTTGCAGAACTGATAATCAAATATATCAGAAGATCCTTCTCAAGAAAAGCATTGAGAAAGACATGGTAGAGGATGGCTTCTTTAATAATCAAAGAAGATCCTTCTCTGGAGTGATTCAGTGGGATACCACGACCAAGTTTTCATCTTCCTCATCTACATCTTCTTCTGGTTCTTCATCAACATCTTCATCTTTTTCCTTCAGTTCCAATGGGACTCAGGATCTATGTTTGTTAAAGAGAAGTAGCAGTGCAAACTCAGAGATCGAGAGCTCAATTGAAGGAGCAATTGCTCATTGTAGAAAGTCTCAGGAGATGTCTAGTCCAAGAAAATCTGCAAGTGAATCTTCAGAATTTGCAGTGACTGAGATAGCATGTCTGATTCCCAGCTAAATTCATGAGTGAGCATTACAAATTTCTGATAAACGTTATGTTCTGATCTTTAATACAGATCAAGTTGACGTTTTTTTGCAAGCCCTGATTACTGGAAGTTGTCTTCTGCAGTTTCTTTTCCAACATTTTTGTACCATATAATAATCTATTGAGCTGACCACCGTTGGATTAAGCTTCAACTGTCATAATTGGCAAATATCTGATACCAAATTAGGATTTATCTTTAGAATTGACAATCAACCAAAATACTTAAATTATTCTAGAACAGTGAACTGATGAGAAACATCTTTATCAGTCCCTCTAAAAATGGTAAATACCCTTTTCAACAAAAGATACAAAACCCTTTTTAGCTCAATAGTTTCTGAAAAAGATCAGGTCTTTTAGGAAAAAACTCACTTGTTCTTTTTACCCTACCACATTCTTTTTCGCTGTTTCCCAACCCTAAGTTCCTGGACAAAGAACTGTGGAAGATATGATAATAGTGTTGCTTGGAAGTGAGGAAAATCCTCTTTTTCCTCCACCTTTTTTTTCTGTAGTATAAGTTACTCAAAGAAGTTCTGAGAAGTTTCCATCCTGGCTGAATCATTTTAATTGATTGTACATGATCACTGGAAAAAGAATCCTGATTAACTGATAGACTTGACTTGCTGATACTGATCTAGTGACATTGCTTTTATAGAATTTGTTTGACAAATTCTTCAGAACAGTAAATAACTTTAGTGTGTACTAATTTCATCCAAGAAAACTGCTTAGCTAGCTTCAATTACATTGCTTTGAACCTCAGCTATATCTTCTTTTGCAATTTTCCCAGGTATCAACAATTTCTCAGAAAGACTTGTGTAAATGGTACTTATCAGCGAAGAAAATCGGTTCCCGGTCCAAAGTTGAATCAACTAGTCAGTGCAGAAGTGATTCATGTAACCAGAACTGAACAGCACAGACATTATTTAAACAGTTATTAAGGCTGTCCCTTTTATTATCATGCACTTGGAAAATATCCCAATAATCACAAACCGCTTGCCTATTCAGTATTCTAACATACTGAACTAGATTCTGAAGAAACATACATGCTGCATTGTGGGGACGAGTTTGAAAGTGGAACATGTGAGTTATGTCAGGAGAGAATCAAAGGGATGAACAAGATTTTATAGGAGATATTTTTTAATTAAGGACTATACTTCCCAAGATTGTCATCTTGCTATAAGAAAATCCTGAATGATCGCTCTCTTCAATGAGTATCAGTAGAACTTCTGATGCCCTCTGACACTAACCTCACCATTCAGATTTTGTTACTTGTTATGCCACCTACCTTAACAGATTGTCTGCAGCAATCAATATAATTTTGGTGTAAGTTCTGAAATTCCACCGAACAGAATCAAAATTTCAAATTACAGATTACGAGTTAAGCGATTGTAGTAATTAAAGATGATTTTAGTGTAGTTACAGATAATGCTATTATAATTGTGATCATGATCCAAAGAACATAAAACTTATTTCTAAAAGAATACCAAACCAATTTTTTATTTTAATGTATGGATTTAAAATGTCAAAAACACACATTCAGAATTTTCCTTTTAAAAAAATTCCAATTTCTATACATCATAAAAATTTCCATCCTCTTTAAGTTAATAGTGATATTCAACAGAATCTCCAAAGCTGGCACTCTAACTACTGCTTCCAAATTATAGACAGACACATCCGTACCAATGAAAACCCATTAATGTCATGACAGGGAAGTTCATGTTATTTCAATCTTAACCCTGCAAATTTCAATCTCACGTCAAGCAACCTCTGAGTCTTTGCCAAGCATTTAGCAAGTTCCATGATGTCAGACATGTCCTTACAGGAGTAGATCCAAGTGACCTCACTCGTTAGTTACACAAGAATTTAGCAGGTTTCAATCTGACAGTCGCTTGCTTTCAGCTCAGAAGCCAAAAGGTTTGTGAATAGATTCTGGAGTATACACAAAATCAGCAGGAAATTTGTATATACCTGTCTAATAACCTAAGAAGTTCGAGGGATGATCTTTATACTGCAAACAGTTTTTTGTACTCGTTCTCCAGGATCTCTGATTCTGGCATCCGTGACATTGATCCTGACAGTGACCTACTCATTGACTTTCGCAATTTCGAAGCCTCAATTCTCTGCATGACTACCCAATAACACAACGTCCCAATTGTGGCTACCATGATCACTGTCCCTATAACTGTTACACAAAGTGCCAACCACCTTTCCTTAGTCCCCACAACATCATATGCCAGTGCAAGAAATGCAACTGAAATTAGCATACAGGCCAACCACATTAGCTTGTTGATCACTGATACTAGTTGCTTCTTAGCCTTTCTCTCTATCACTACAACCGAGGTTTGAACAACCACCACAGCCAGTGATATGAAGAGAGCAATTGAGTCAAATATTATGAAAATCAGAAATTCAGGTTTTGGGGCAATGTTTGCTTCTCCTGCAGATTGTCCTGGATCAAGGTTTGCTGGATCATCAGCATACTGGCCAGGAACTTGGAAAATGCCTGCAAATGCAACGGTTGCAATGAGGACTGCGACGATTGTTGTTGAGTTGATTGCATTATTCAGACTTTCAGTTTGCATTTTGTTGAGACGCTTGGCTATGCCTTGAACACGTTTACGCGTCAAGCGTGTCGTCTCTAGCTGGTTATGGACTCCATGTTTTATATCACTGACAGTTTGCTTCAACTCCCGTGCAGGATTTGTTATGCTTGGCTTCAGGGATCTGGCAGGATGAACACCATTCTCTTCTAAGATACATGCAGTATCAGTGTGCCCATTTTTCTCTGCAGTGTCAAAGGCAGTTTCTCCAGATCTGTTGATTGCTGTTTTGTTAACTCCTTCATGGACAAGTAGCTTCTTAATGATCTGCAAGGATGGAACCATTGCTAACTTCAGGAATTGCAATCCCGCAAGACAGATCATACGGACTCTTTCATGACTATGTTTAAAATCAAACTGAACATCAGGATCCAACATAAAATAAGGGCTTATCTACGTTTGCTGAAAAGATTCTGATCCCCAGGATCCCAAGGGTACGTATTGCATTTCCAGGGGTACTAATTACTGACAGAAACTCACAAAGAGCTTCGTACATGAAATCTATATACAACGGAATTTCTTTATGCGTTGTTTTGTTTTCAATTTAACAAGACACTTGCAGAAAGCAGAACCAACATAAGTTTATGTTTAATTTGTAATTAAATGCAGGAGGTTAGATAATCATATGATTGCAGAATAAAAGTTTGTGAAAGCAGGTTTCCAGGAAAAAGGTCCAAGGGAAATGGGAATAAGAATACCTCAGCTCTGCCCTTACGACTTGCAATATGCAAAGCAGTGTTTCCTTTACTGTCAACCATGTTTATCAGGGAAGAATCTGACATTATCAGGTCTTCAACGACCTCAACATTCTGTCCCTTGACCGCCATATGCAGAGCTGTCTGGCCTTTCTTATCAACCCTTGTAGCAAGTGCAGGTTCTTTGCTCAGTAAGACCCTCAAGATCTCCACATGTCCGTTCCTCGCCGCCGAGTGCAAGACCGTTTTGCCGTTGCTTCTCGGTATCAACGCAAGGCCGCTAACTCTTTCCAGAAGGAAATTTACTACCTCAACATGTCCCTGAGACGCAGCAGAATGCAAAGCTGTGGTATTCGTTGAATCACAAGTCATTGATAGCTCAGGATCGACCTCCATTAAGACCTTCAGAATTTCTGCATCAAAAGTGAGAGAAACTTATAATCTGAATCACACCCTTTCCATCCCAAATTTTAACAGTAATTTTTAGTCGATCAGTTCTAAGTAACCACACGAAAGCTTAGAGTTGTCAAGTAGAAGCAGCAATCTTGGGTCGAACACTGCCTGTATCACCATCTTCTAAAGCCTCTACAAGAATTACAAGTTTAACTCTAGAATCCTTACCTAAATCACCTTGTTTCGCAGCGATGTGAAACGGGTCGTACCCATTTCTTGCTTTGAGACCGGCCGAGGTAGTATCACAGTACTTTATCATCTCCTTCACCAAATCCACATAACCACACTCTGCAGCTACATACAAAGCTGTCTCTCCTGACTGGTTTTGCTTAGCTAAAAGTTCCTTCAACTCTGTTTCTGTACTCTCAGCTATCATTTCCACAACCAACTCCAAATCTCCCGCTCTCGCCGCCGCATGAAACGCCGGGTCATCGCGTTTCCCGGTCAACTGTTTCACCATCTTGTTCTGCCGCAAACCTCGCCGTATCTCCTGATCTTCCATTGAGCAGCAGTCGATGAACAACAACCAACAGAAAACCCTGCAGATCCTGGCAAGTTCTAGAGCTCTGGATTAAACCCCCCGGAAATTTTTTACGGCGGAACAAGATCAACAGTCGTTTATATGAAGACAACCAAGCTGGGATGAGATGGTTTGGAGGATTCAGACAAACTGTGCACGTGGGTATCTAGGGTGTTGATTCCTATATATGCTTTGATCATTAAACAAACATCCCACTTGTGTTAAACAAAAGAATGTCCTTCCGAGTAGCTGACGGCATTGAACATAATAAGATATTGAAAGAACTTTTGGAGCAGGGATAAGGACACAGGAGTTTGAACTTTGAAGAAGAAGAACACGAATGTTTTATATTGTGACCAGAACAATTATTGGAGTGGTCAGTGAACCAACTAAAACTCAAAGTCTCACAAGTAAAGTAGGGAAGGGATAGACTATGCACTCAACTTTGAAAAAAGAGTTTGAACTTGAATTTTGGTTCTGAGAGTGAATGAGGTTGTTGATGCTTAGCGAAGAAGGGTAATTTTGAAAGTTGCAATAATTGTTAGCTTTGACTCTGACAAAGTGTTAGGGGTCAAAGCCGCCGCACACATCATTGTGTCGGTCACATGGACATCTCACACACCATTTTGACTTTTAATAATAGTTATTATTATTATTATTATTATTATTATTATTATTATCATATTTTTTAAATTTAGTAAAAATTTTGTTTATTTAATTTTTTTGAGCTTTAGTATTGATTTTTTCCAATTTTCAAAATTTATTGACAACAATTTGTTTTTTGTTTTTATTTTTTAATCTGATTTATTATTAGTTAAATATATATTATTTAATCTTTAATATATTTATTATTATTATTATTAATTATGAGTAATTTAATTTTAGTTAATATTTTATCTAATTTTACATTAAATTATTAATTGTTAATAAATCTAATTAAATTTCAAATATCTTTGAAATATACGAAATTAAAATAAATTTTAATTTTAAAATTGTTTATTTTAATAAAATATTTTATTGATAATTTATTAATAAATATTATATAAGAGATTAAAATTAATTTATTTTTAATTTTTATCTAATATATAAGTATCATAAATAACAAAATAAAAAGTTTTTTAAAAAATAAAAACTAAAAACCACAAATACCTCTTGCATTTGTATATTATGCATTTTTTCACCGTTATTTTTAATAAAAAATAAAAACTATAATTTTTTTAAAATTCGTATCTTTTACCGTAAATATAATTACCATAAATTTTAAACTTTATCGCATTTAAATAGTTCTATTATATAAATTATTAATTATTTAACTTTAGTTGAAAAAACTTTTTTTTTGTTCCTAAGGAAATGGCCGAGTTGGTAAAGTAGGGATCATGGGAGCAAAAGATCTTGTGTTCAAATCCCCTTACTTACGTTCTCTCTATTAAGCCTGTTGTACAAGGCTTGTCTAGTGTAGAGTATCAGATTAGCGTGGTTTGCAAGCTATTGCGTCAATCTAGAATTTTACCCAGATCACATCTAAAAGATGGTAACTGCGGATTCCTCCATTTCTAAACAAAAAAATTTAATATGCATCAAGTCATTCCTTCAAATAAGTTATTTTATCTTTGGTCCAATATTCTTATAAGAAAATAGTGACTCTCTTGATTTTTTTAATTTAGTATTTAAAAATTTGAAAATATTACAATTTAGACATTATCATAATTTACTTTAACATTAATTAAAATATCATATGATACATCCATAGAAAGGAATATGGTTGATAATAGGTCGAGTCTTGTTAGGATTCAAGTTTAGCCCGAAGTTTGATTGGGTCTGAAGTACTCAGTTTAAGCCTAAAATCAAATTTAATTTGTATATTTTAATTAAAATAAAAAATATAATCATTTTTATAATTTTTTAGATTTAAATAGAAAAGACTCTTTTTTTTTTTTTACAAAGGAAAACTACAATACTAAATTAGAGCACGCGGGAAAATAGCGCCGCAAGCATCCCGGTGGAGGAGGTCCTGAAGTCTAAAAGGGGGCGTCTGAAGGATATGACAGCCTGGACGTAACCGGCCAGCGAGTCGGGCGAGAAAGTCAGCACACTGGTTCCCTTCCCGGTAAACATGCGTAAGTTGAATCGTTTACTCCCGGCGCATAAGGTGGAATAGAAAAGACTCTTTACCTAGTCAAGGTGACTCTAATTAAAAATCTGAAAATTTGAAGAAAATACCTTAATCTAACTCAAAATCCAATCAAACAGGCCACAGCAAACCCGGGCTAATCTGTCATCTCCTGCTAAAAAATGGAGTAAAATTTCAGTACGTTTCTGGGAATTTTTATATCTGCTAAAATACAAAACTTAATCGTCTACCCATGAGTTCTGGATAGCTTTTTAAAATCTAAAGTTGAAAAGTTGCAGACACATATGCAACAGAAGATGTACACTGATAATTATTGACATGGTGTTTCCTTCCTTATCGATCCAGATGGGAAGACATTCAATTTATCTCCGAATTCTAACATCTGAAAGTCTTCTATTTGCAGTTTTAAGGTTACTTTGTACATGCAAACAGATATCTTACTCGGAGTTTTGACTCAAACTGCTACTTCCATTGATCTCGATACCTCCTAATTTTCTTGTCACCTATGTACGAATTTCAAAGAAAGAAACACGGGTTGCGATATTGATCAAATGGCGTAAATGGGGTTTACTTCAGAATCTGAATCTTCATCATGCATTGATCTGGCTCCAGTAATCCTTGAATGCTTCTGTTTCTTCCTCACTTTTCTTATCCTCCTCGACTTCAAAACATAGTACGTCATAGTACCTAAGATTCCTGTCATGGTCACCGACCCTATTACAGTGACAAGAATTGCGGCCCACCGATGATGTCGACCAACAACTATGTACGACGAAGAGATGAAAGCAACTGTTGTGCAAACAGATGCTAACCACATCAACTTGTTGATTATCTCTATAACCCTTCTCGCTGATTTGGTCTCTCCTCTGACGAGTGTAATCTGTACCACCACAACAGCTAGTGACGTGAAGAGTGCAATGGCGTTGAATATGAAGAAGATCTTAAAGGATGTAGTGTTCACAACCACCGCCGTGCCTTTCTCGTCGTCGCCACCGGGAATGGTGAAAATGGCTGCAAATGCAACGGTTGCGAAGAGTACGGCGACCACGGTGACGGAGTTGGTGGCGTTATTAATTCCTTCTCTGTGGAGCCGTTTGAGCTCTTTGGCAATGCCATTCACGTTTCTGTTGGTTTTTCTGGTTTGCTCAAGCTGGATATGGACTTCTTTCTTGATCAGTGTCACAGTGTTTCGAAGCTCATCTCGTGGCTGGTTAAGTTCATTTGCTCTCACAGCTCCACATTGCATCAATGAGCTCCTTATCTCTGCGATTTCTTCTGAAAGTGGAAGACCTTCGGCTATGTCTAGAGCTGTTTTATGGTCCCTCGTTAGTGCATTAACGTTAGTGTCAGGCAATCTCAGTAACTCATTCACTATCTGCAAGGAATTACGATTGCAGAATGTGACTAATTGTGACTCGTCAACTAAACAAAACACAGAAACAAGTAGATTTGATTACCTCAGCTCTCTTTTTTCTGGCGGCTACGTGTAATGCTGTATTGCCGAACTTGTCAGGAAGCATAACAATGGCTGCATCTGCCTCAAGAAGCAACCTCACCACTTTACAACTAACTCCTTTCACCGCCATGTGAAGAGAAGTTTGTCCCTTTTTATCAGTCCTACGGGCTAGCTGAGGGTCCATTTCGAGCAATGTTTTTACAATCTCTACGTGCCCTTGTCGAGCAGCTAGATGCAGAGCATTTTTTCCATTGGATTTAGATATCTCTAGCAAGCTCGGATCTTTTGATAGTAATTGATGAACTATGGCCGAATGACCCCTTGTAGCAGCTGATGTAAGAGGAGTTGCATTCGATTGAGCAATTGTCTTGGTTAGCGATGGATCATACTCTAAGAGTACCTTCACAATGTCTGCATAATTGTATTCACTGCTCAAGAACATAACTTTTCAAGAAACTACCAAACATAAACTATATTGGAATTTCATAAACTACCTAGATGACCTTGACTGGCTGTAATATGCAGAGAATCAAAACCAGAGCGATTCTTGAGAGAAATGGACTCCTTAGTCGAATATGGCAACAGCTCCTTCACAACACCTAAGTGCCCTTTTTCTGCGGCTGTGAACAACGCCGTCTCCCCCAACTCATTCACTTCATTCACCACCGCAGATCGTATCTCATCCACCTTGAGGTAAAACAAAAAACAGAACAGCCCATACGGTATGAGAAAAGAAAGAGTTTGTCGCATTGATCATTGTATGTATTTGCATTGGAACAGAGTGAAACAGCTCACCTCAGCATCAAACTCTGAACCACCCTCAAACGTTTTCATGATTTGAGCATCAATTTCACTAAGCATTTGCTGGACGGCCGCCAAGTCACCGCGTTGAGCGGCTAAGTGTAGCTCGGTGTCATGGTGACGACCGGTCACCTGCTTCACGTACTTCTTTCTATCCAATCTCTTACTAGAGTTGGAAACAGCCAGACCATTGAAAGAGTGGGACAAAAGCAGAGCCTTACCAGAATTTGATAGCACCAGGCCCTTCCTCGGAGTGGACGCCGGTGACGGCCCAGGTGAGGGTAATGTAGACACCTCCGCGTAAAGGTTAGAGCTTGAGAAAGAGGGTTTCATTATCCCCTTCTTTTGTTCCCTCTCCCCTTCTTCGATTCAACCATTTAAACGTAATGTAAAAGCAAATTAGATCTCATACTCTGTACTTCTATTCCTAAAGAAACAGAGCAATCTCCGATGGGAAAAAACAGTAATCTCCGATCAGAGAATGGAAAATAAGATATACGTGAAAATTAAATTTATCATACAAGATTTTACACATAAATTAACAAAAACAATAATTCATTTCACAACAGAATTGGTACTTTTTCATTATATAAGATCAATAAACAAAGACATCACATGATAAAAAACATAGTACCTTCTTCTTCGATTTCGAGTCCCATGAAGAGATGTTAAAGATGAATCCTAAATGATTATTTCGGACAATAACATTCTTCGTCACGCGTCTTTTCCAATCATGTTTTTCTTTAATCTCGTTCTTCACATATCTTCAGGTTAAAGCGATGGTGATGGATGAAAAAGAAAAGGAATTGGAATTGGGGGGAGTGAGTTTAGCCGGAGAATGGCGGAAGGTAATGAGAGAAGGGGAAATGCCGTGTAAACGCCGACGGGGCTGGCGGTTTGACCACCGGAGCCACCGGGGTGTGATGGAATATCGCCACCCTTGTGTTCTCTTGGTTTTGGTAGTTAGACGATGATAGTGTAAAAGGGCTGTGTTTAACCGTTAAGGTAGTTAGGTTGACATGTCACCGTTAAGATTATGGGTGGAACTAAACGTGGGTAATAACTGAAACTAGAAAGAAAACAGAACCAACCTTTAACCACCACCACTGCCTCATGACTAATCCCACAACTCAACCCCTTTTTGTTGCCAAAAAGTAACTTAATCTACCATTGGCTTATGATTAATACAAACATTGTTCTTACATAATTAAAATTACTTTATTAAAAAAAAAAAGAGATAACATATTCAAAAATATCTATATCTTTTTCAATTTAATGTCAATTTTTAAAATTTTAATTTAATTACTAATCTTTTAAAATTAGTACAAATCAAATTAAAACATTATTTTTACCACTGTTTTCAAAATTGGACAAAAAGTTAAAGGTTCAACGAGTATTAGACTGTCATAACACGGTTTAAAAATTAAATAAAATTAAAGAATTTGAAAAACAATTGAAAAATATTGTCTTTACTTATTAAAAAATTTAAAGTATAATTAAAAATTAATTATTTTAGTTTAGTTTATAAATATTGATTAGTTTATAAATATTGACCAATTGGCCGATTTTTAATAAAAATTATTAAACTAAATCAAACTGAAAAAATAAAAACAAATTAAAAAGTTATTCAGTTCAAAAATTTTACTATTATACCGATCGAATCAATTTATTTTTTAAAAAATTAATTTTTACTAATGTGATTAATAGTTGTCTATTCATGTTTAATTAATCATTAAATTTGATTTATAAAATTAAAAAATCTCATTATTAAATTAAAAGTTTTAACGTTAAATTAAAAAAAAATAGAATGATAAGCATTTTAGGACTGACCATCTTATTTAAACGTCCTTCAAATGGGAGAGCAAGGGTGTAGATCTTGACCGCATAGCGCAGTGGATTAGCGCGTTTGACTTCGGATCAAAAGGTCGTGGGTTCGACTCCCACTGTGGTCGTAAGCATCTATGTCAAACTTGTTATGTTTCATTAACAAACAGTCCTATAACCATGGATGGTGCAGATAACAAAAAGATTCCCTTTTCCATTATAAAATGGTTGAACTTTTTATAAGATTATGCTAATATGCTTGAGCTTCATGAACCAATTATCGAATAATTAGGTCTAATCTATTACAGTTTAGCATTAACAATCAAGTTATTAGTAACCACCAAACCGGTCCTCCAAAACCCTTTGTGAAGCCATTTTCATCATCAGTGACAGAAAATACTGTCATTTCATATTTTGAATTGGAAGTTTTTCAACGACTCACTTACTCAGCAGCAATGCAAGCGATCAGAAATGTGAAATAGACCAGTAGAACTAAGAAGCTGAACAATCAACTCAACTAAATCTAAGAAAATGGTAATCATATGGCAAATTTCAAACATCAGAAAAATCAAAACCATAGAGCTCGACTAAGAGCATTATGAAAATGCATAAGAGCAAATCCAACAACAATATGTTTGTCTTAATGGCTGCATCTAACTTGAAATTGTAGAACATGAAATTGATGGATAATTGCTGCGCTCTAACCTACACCTTGATTGCATACTTTCTCATCGGAAAGTACATCTCCCTCTTCTTCTCACGTTCCGTCTTCAAAGATGCCTGAAACCAATCAAGACCGACGATAAAAAAGCCTATAAGATGAACCACTAAAAATGTCTCCAGAACTACCACAACACGAAGAGTTCAAAGTGTTAGTAGACTTGCATCATTGCAGAAGTAAATGTCTAAAAGTGTACAGAGACTATCATGTGCTAGCCAACTCACAAAGGAAAGGAAATAGTTACTAAAATAGATGATAGAAGAAAGTGAGAGATATGCAAACAAGTTGTGCCGAGTGAATTTGCAGATTACAGTGAATAGCAATTGAATTTCCAAATCAATGTAACAACTCTTCAACCTAAGAAATAGCAAAGTAAATTATCTTATACAGACATCTAACAAACACTTAACAGTAGGAAAAGGTTTCGCTTTTTCACTATCAAAAATAAAAATTAGCAATCCGTCACAAAATAATCCATTCCCTCTTCTCATCAAACACTGCCAGACATTTAGCACAATAAAAACAGACAAAAAGAAAAAGAAAAGCATTTGATTTGCAAATATAAACTAAACCTGATGTTTGGTGAGGCGTCGGCGAATGGCGCGAGTTTTCTTGGGGCGAAGATCCAGAGGCAAGAACTTCTTGTTCTTGTAAACTTCCCTTAGCACCGCTTTCTGTTTCTGAGATATCACCGTCAACACCTGTGCAATCGAGAGCCTCACCACCTTTCTGTTCAGGTTTTTCACTGATCTCAATCAACTACTGCAAAACAGAACAAGAAAAGAAGATATAACAAAGGATCTTACATCTTGGAAAGCTTGTTAGGAGCGCCACCGGTGACCTTCGCGACACGGAGGAGAGCTAGCTCCGATTTGAGCTCCTTCAACTGGCTTAAAAGCTCAGTCTTTGACTTGTTCCTCAACTCGTGAACCTTCAACCTTGCTGCTTCACACCAATTCAAATTCAACTTAAAAACTAGGCTAAGATAAACATCAATCAACACAAAACCGAAGAGATCCTTACTTACCCATTTCTGAGCTGCTCCGCTCCTTCCTCACTCGAACCCTAGAAGTTGCCTATCGACAAACAAACGCATTAAACGAAGACTTGAAGTGTATGACCTAATCGTAATACGTCGTCGCATAGTCTCATCCACAGTACTACCCCACACAAACCGCAAACTCATGAGTTAAACGACGTCATTCATAGTTCACGGCAAATTGTTTAAATTAAGAGTTTGGGCCAAAAATTTCAGGCCCGTGTATAATGAAGTGAAACGGTGACGTAGGGATGTTCAGTCAATACGGCATGACGTTTTGGTGGCAAACTGTTTCAACGAACAAACTTACTGGTTCCTCCTCCTGAGTTTCCATTTTGAGCAGAACATGTCCGAAGTATCTCAACAGCTACACAAACACATTTCTCAAATAGCCGGAGGCCGATTGCCGTTAAATCACGATCAAGAACAGAGCAATTGCCGTCATGAAACAGCTGCACAAACAAACAAGCCTTAACCACCGGCGAGACGAGGAGATCTCCAGCACCCAAACAGACCCGTACTCGCCAAAAGCACTGAAACACCATAGATCTCTTCCTCGATCCATCAATTACCTATTCAAAGAGCAACGTCTCCTCTTCATTCTTGTCGGAATTCTCATCGGCTCCACCTTCTTCGTTCTCCAGCCCACACTCTCTCGCCTCGGCCCTTCGGACCCGCAATCCACCGCTGTCTCCAGATCCTTTTCTCTCCCCGCTTCTCGCAACAACGGCTTCAAATATCCTAAACGTTCGTTCTTCGGGCGCGTTCCGGCGGGAATCGAGCGCCGGAGATTGCGCATTGTGGTCAGCGGCGGGGCTGGGTTCGTCGGGAGTCATTTGGTCGATAAGTTGATTGCTCGCGGCGATGAGGTTATTGTGATTGATAATTTTTTCACTGGTAGGAAGGAGAATTTAGTGCATTTGTTTGGGAATCCGAAGTTTGAGTTGATTCGACACGATGTCGTTGAGCCGATTCTATTGGAAGTTGATCAGATCTATCACTTGGCATGCCCCGCTTCGCCTGTTCATTATAAATACAATCCCGTCAAGACTATTATATCCTTTAATAGAATGAATGATTTATGATTTTTGTACATTACTTTGAGATTGTTCTTGAGATCCTTAACTGTGAATGTTGGTGTGTTTACAAGACCAATGTAATGGGTACGCTAAACATGTTGGGTTTGGCAAAGAGAGTAGGGGCAAAGTTTTTGCTGACGAGTACTAGTGAGGTTTACGGAGACCCGCTTGAGCATCCACAGAAAGAGACCTATTGGGGACATGTTAATCCAATTGGTTAGTTGCATTTATCTGCTTCGTCATAGAGAAAATTTGCATTGTTGCTTTGTTAAAGAATGATGGCTTTGTGCACTTGAAATTGCTTAGGTGAGAGGAGCTGTTATGATGAGGGAAAGCGGACAGCTGAAACATTAGCAATGGACTATCACAGAGGTGCAGGTGTTGAGGTAATGGTTTCTCACGGTGTGTGCAAATTAGTGTACTATGCTATTTAGATTGTTGGTCTTGTGTATACTTTGCATGGTCTTATTTAGATTCTAGTTGCAATGTGTAGTGTTCATTCATTGCTCTTAATTCAATGCAAAGTGCAGTAACCCACTTGCTCATTTCGTGCTAGTTTGTGATGTTTTATTAGCATTTATTCATGCAAAGGCTTACGAGAAGATACTTTAAATGTTCTAAATTCTTCGAATCTGATACTTTAACAAACTTATCAAAATTATCATATTTAATCTGTCCTTGGACTTGCCCTATGTAGTAAATGACGGGTTTAATTTGGTCATGTCTTAGGTTCAAGTATTAACAATTGTGAACTTATGAATAAATGTGTAACATTAGGTTCCATATTGTATCTGAGCACATAAAATGTGGAAGATGAACAAGATAGACCGCTGTTTGAACAATCTCAATTGCAGCTTATTGGTTCTCTCAATTGCAATTGCTTTGGCCTATAAATTGACACTTGGCCTGTTGGGCCAAAATGATTTCTGTTGTTTACAGGTCCGAATTGCTCGCATTTTCAATACATATGGGCCTCGCATGTGTTTAGATGATGGGCGTGTTGTCAGCAACTTCGTTGCTCAGGTATAATTTTGCAAATCCCGCATTGACATGTTGCACTCACTCAAAGTTGTATGCAAGATGTGTTCTTATTGACGTTCTTAATTTTGAGGTGCTCTAATTACTTTTCAAAACCTTGTTCAGGCCATTCGGAAACAACCAATGACTGTATATGGTGATGGGAAACAAACCAGGAGCTTCCAATATGTTTCTGACTTGGTATAGTGGACAATATTTATGCATTCTCTCTTTGATTCTACTCTTAGAATTTACTGAATGTGATATTTTGCATACATTACGTGCTTTTCAACTTTTTATTGGAATAATTGGAAGGAAGGCTAGTGCTTCACAACCTAGGTTCATTTCATCAAGCCGTTTACTCTTGGTATCTACCTTATTTCATGGTTCTCACAAGTGTATAGTCACTTGAGGTTATTCTTTGAGCTCGGATATCACTATGAATTGAAATGGAATGATGGGAAATACGGCCCTGGTCTCTATTCTTGCCAATAATAGGAAATCCACAGGATGTTGCTTTAATGTAGAGAGAATAACAAATGACTTTTTGTGAGTAACCCTGAAAATGTGTTCATACTTAGGCACGTTTCACTTAATGTTGATGGCATATGATATGCGTCTGAATCAGAAGTTAGTTGCGGGAATATGACAATAACTTTTTCAATAACAGGTAGATGGATTGGTGGCATTAATGGAAGGAGAGCATGTGGGACCTTTCAATCTTGGCAACCCAGGGGAATTCACTATGCTAGAGCTTGCTGAGGTATGTCATTCTTGTAGTTCCTTTCAAATGCAAATAAAAGCTATAAAGCCACTTATTTGCTTACTTGCATACTGGTGGGAAGCAATTTGGGTAGTTTTTTGCTTGTACTAACATCCTAAAAAATGAGTTCTTAGGTTGTGAAAGAAACAATTGATTCGAGTGCAACCATAGAATTCAAGCCAAATACTGCTGACGATCCACACAAAAGAAAACCAGATATCAGCAAAGCAAAGGAACTACTGAACTGGGAACCCAAAATTTCATTGAGAGAGGGATTGCCTCTCATGGTCAGAGATTTCCGTAGCCGCATAATGAACGAAGATGAAGGGAAGCAGCTTTAGATATTACACTCGTTATGTATAGTGCTGAAAGAGCAAGTGGTTACTATTTGTTCATTCCATGATTGCAGATCGATGTTAATGTAACTTGGGAGGACTATAGCAGTGTATTGCTTCTTATATGGTCAGTGTTATCTGTTGTTAATCTGTGCCTTATGCTCATTGGCACAATTGATATTCTTTATTTTTTTTTTCATTAGAACAAATTTTGAAACCTTTGTTCTGTACTGAACTGCATCAGGGTCAGCTCTAGTGAAACTTAATAAACTTTTATGACAGTTATGCAATGTGCATGTCTTTGTGTCTGTTCTGAGTTATTTTCATTCTCCATCTTCCAATGACTTTGAGCCTTCTAGTCACATGGAAAAGAGTTTAAATTATATAAAGCTATAATTTAGAAGGTAAAACCAATCATTAAATAAATTGAACCAATTCGATTGGTGTAATCATAAAAATACCAATTTTTTAGTTTTTTTAAATAACTCGTATTATTAAAAATTGGCTGATTTATTAATTAATCAATTGCATGTCCAAAATAGGAAAGAAAGAGGTGTTTCCATAGCTCTACCACCCAGTGAATTATATTCCCCTTAATCCCTCTATTTTATGATCACATATCTTTCAGGCTAAAGACACCTCAAGTTTTCGCAGGGCTCAATCCAAACTTATTCGAACTAGTATTCAACGAAAAATAAGAGCTTTGGTTTCAGCTCATCTAAATATATATAGGCAAAAAAGTAGTATTCTACCAATTAATAACTCAGGATTCTAGAATTTTTATGAAATAATCAATTTTTATAAATTAAAATAAACTAGATAATTTTATTTTAACAGTCTCTTTTTTTAATTAAATTTCAAAGTTTTTTACCAGTTTTATGGGTAAGGATAAATTTTGCAATCTTATTTTAAAATTTTATTATATATTGATATTTTTTATTTTTAATCTAATTTTTAAAATATTAAATAAAAAAAATTTAAAGAGAGAAAATAACTTTCGTCTTCAGGTTTAAGGGGGTAAAGGTTCAATCATAAAATTTTATATCAATCAATTTTTTTGTTCAGTTTTTAATTTTTTGATTTAGTTTATTTTAATGACTTTGTTATTAAAAATTAATCGATTTATTAATTAATCGACCGATCTTTATAAATTAAAATAAACCAGTTAATTTTCTTTCAACAACCTCTTTCTTCAATTAAACTTTAATTTTAACTTCTTTTATAAGGAAGGAAAACTTCTTTTTAAATCTTATTTAAAAATTTTATTTTTTTAATTTTTATTATCGTTGAATTTTTAAATTTTGTATCTTATTGGTTTAATTTTAGGTTAGATTTTTAAAATATTGAGTAAAACAATTTCACAATGAGAGAAAATAATTTGTACTTATAGTTTTTTTTAAAAATGAGAGATTTGTGTTTCTTTTAGATTGATGCTTCGGCAAAACTGAGGACCAAATAAGGAGTAT
Source organism: Erythroxylum guanchezii (assembly GCA_025629825.1). NCBI lineage: Eukaryota > Viridiplantae > Streptophyta > Magnoliopsida > Malpighiales > Erythroxylaceae > Erythroxylum > Erythroxylum guanchezii. Next base: position 30,511,771 of record JAOTAX010000004.1, read on the forward strand.
GAATTTTCTGTTCAGTATTATTCTGTCTTATTCTGTCTATTTGAATCTTAACTATTTATTTATGCGGGACTTACATAAATAAATATAAGACCTATATAAATAAATAGCTGAGATTTAATGGAGCGTAATATTGGAGTGGATCCTAACTCCCAAATAAGCTATCCCTTAACTTCAGGTAACACTTTGGGTGTTGGACCATCACCAGAAACTAAAAGCACCGTCACTTGCATCCACTATTCTCTAAGTCATATTACAAATTCGTAGGCCACTTGTTGCATTGTGAAACTGTAAAAGATATGGAAGGCCCTCGACACCAACCCCACGTAGTACACGACACCCATTTCTTCCTCCTGTCAAAAACTAAAACGCCCACACACACATGCACGTAACATTTGGACCACAATGGTCGGCTAGCTTTCTCCAAACCCTTTGGTTTTTAGCCACTCTGAAACTTCTTGATACAAGGCAGTCTGTCAATCGTGGAAGCTTTGAACACCTTATAGGTCATCACTAAAAGATGAAAAGGATGCTTCTTGTAACTACTGTGTCCCACTTTGTGGTACTAATCAATAATCATTAGCATCCAGATTATTAGCTATAAATGAGGAGAAAAAGCAAAAAAGAACTGAAAAAAGGAAACAAAAAAAAAACTCAAAAGGGTCATCTTTACCATATGGGCTGGCTGGGACATAGTAAAGCTAAAGAAAATGTAGCATCCGATTCCATAAGCTTTGTGGATAGAATTGGACTTGATGAATGAGAAAGAAAGTGACTTTTTTGTCTATCACCATCCACAAGAAGAAACAATTCCATTCAGTTTAATCTCTGGCAATGGAAGCATACGTTCCTTTAGAATCTTAATAATGTTCCACAATTATAATCATACTCTGAAACCCTCTTCATCTCAATCTATATTTTTTGATCTTTCGTGTATAATTCTGCGTAATCTCGAATGGTTTAATATCTGTTTGTAATGGTAAGTCACCCTCTTCCCAAATTCTACTGCACAAAGATAGTAAAAACAAACCAAATAGAGGCGTGAATAATCAGCAAGTTCAATATAATTCTCTGCTTTTGGGTATTCACAACTTAATAGCCAGAGAATGGATCGTGAAAACTAGGCATCTATACCAAGATGCTAATAGAACTCTAAATTAGCTAGCTAACTATGCCAATTCCCTTGAACTTGGCATCTATTTCAAAATTCGCCTGTGAATTGTCTGTCTATCCTGTTAGAAGATATCTCGAGGGTGTCTTTTTCCTGGCTAGTTAATTAAGGTTTCATGTATTTCGCTTGTTGATCAAAAAATAAAATAGAAACAAATCAAATGGTGTGCTTAAAAGGTCTCTATTTTGTTTTTACTCTAAATTTCACAAGTAACCTCTAATGTATTGGAGAGCATTCATGAATAAAATATGGTTCAAAGCATCAAACCAGACCAACCAACCTTCTTTGAGAAGTCCTGTTTCTACACTAAACAATGAATTGATATCTTTTGTGCTCCCAAGCTTCAGCAGCCATATTCTTAAACATGGATCAACCTTCCTCCTCCTCTCCATCATCATCCAACACTCAACTTGGCGGCCGAGCAATTGACCGCCATAATCCCATCATCAGAGACCAGAAACGAAGCCCCAGGAGTTTTCCTGTACCTACTTGTGCTTCTGAACC
>JAOTAX010000004.1:30516181-30538076 GCA_025629825.1 Erythroxylum guanchezii
AAAATTGCAATTATGGTGTAGAATGTTAATCATATTGTAACCTGCACTGTATGATTTAAGTCGCAGTTAAAAATGATATGAGAGGGTTGTGAACAGGATAGTAAACCAGTTCGACTCCAACCAAGCCAATTGGGCAGATCAGATCGAACAGTTTCTTCGAAAATGTACTTCAATCTCAAAAATGCCATTATCGTCGAATTGATCTTAAGCAAAGGGATCATTGTTTCAGAGGTTCATAGTTGCATTCGTGTTTTGCACAGTTTTGTGTGTGTTTGATAGGAAAAACAAAGCCCGAGCCTCGCCCAAAACAATGTGATGAGTAGCTCGACTCAAAGCTCAATCTAGGCCGAGACTCCAGGCTCTATCAGACTTGGGCGGCCCTAATTAAATATATATTGTAAATTTAAAAATATATATTTAATTAAATATATATTTTAATCTACCTATATACTCCCTCTTATCTAAAATAAAAGTTGTTTTAGAGAGATTTTAATTATTCAAAATAAGTGTCGATCGTGACTTTTTATGCATGTTTATGATTTTACTTCCAAAATTACACTTTAATTTCTCTCACATCTTGATTATACAGATTACATAGATTATATTTTTAAAGCACATCAACATGCAATTAATAAGGGTATATCAAACATTTTATTAACTTTTTTAATAAGTGTGCATCCCTCTAAAACAACTTTTATTTTGAACAGGCGAGAGTATTAATTAATATACAAATATGTTTGAGGATGCCTAGAAAAGCTATTTCTAATCTACCCATATTTGTATATACACTAATTAAAGAATTAATTAGTATACAAATATAAAATAAAAATAAAAATAGACATGAAAGATAATACTAATAAAATATAAATAAATACGTACAAATAAAAATATAAAAATTAACAATAAAATAAGTACTACAATAAATATAAAACAAGATAAGGAATAAAAATAAAAGATAAAATAAGTGAATAAATAAAAAAACTAAATTGGATTCACTGATTTAACAGAAAAAAAATTTGAACCAATTAATGTTTTTGGTTTGGTTTTTAATTTTCTCACTTTAACAATTTTTATTTTTAAAAAACGATCAATTTATTAAGTGATCGACAAAACTAATTGATTTTTATAAATTAAAACAAATTAATTAATTTTTATTTAACAATCTTTTTATTAAATTTCAAATTCTGGATGTGTAATGACATTCTTTTTCTATTTTTTAATTTTATTTAATCTTTAATTAATTTTATGACGTTATAATACTGATTGAATATATATACTGATTGAATATATTAAACATTAAAGCTCGTGTACAGTTTGGTATTAATTGAATCTCAACTCTCAACCTATGTATTTGATTGGTCTACTAAGTCTTCATTTTTTTATGAATCCTTTTTGTATTTTTTGGAAGATTGAATATATGACTAATTTGAAAATAAACATATAAATTTTAAATTTCACAATAACATTGATTAACCATGAGCTTAAATATTAGTTTAATACTTAGATATTTTATTAAAAAATTGACAATGATATTCTAACACAGAGAAAAGTAGTTGCAAGCTAGCCCTGATTGATAGGGTTTACAGTTACGTTTCAAACTACTGTTCCTTGTGATTTCTAACGTTTGTCATATTAAGAGTTGGAGTTTTAATAAGATTAGACCAAACTGAAATTTAAACAGTAAGATAAGAAAAGATAATTTAAGTTTAAAATGTTTATTTAAAGAATTTAAAATATGATTAAATAAAGCTATATTTAATTTAAAGTTAACTTAAAAAATTTAATAAATAAAATTTTATTTATTTATTTTAAATTATAAAATAGGTTAGATTACGAAAAATTGATATTTAATGATAAAGATTATTAAAATAAATCAAACTAAAAAGTTAAAAACTAAATCAATAAATTATTTGATTCAAAGTTTTTACGATTGTACCACCCAAACTAACTCGATTTATTAATCATAAAAATTACTTATTTCACTTCTTTAGTTAAACATTGCATTTCATTATATTCATCTAACCTCTCCCATTTTGTTAATAGTTACAATTTCCTCTTAAAGCGTCACACTCTTAATTATCATTATCATTATCACATCCAGTATGAAGTCTCGCAATGAAGCGAAATTTGGGAAGGTCTTATAGCACACAACTTTACCCCTATAAAGTAGAGAGGATATTTTCTGATAGACCCACATGCAAATGTGATAGGTAAAAATGATACAGAATAACAGAAATAATAATTAAAGAATTGGCACGCATAAAAATGTATTTCAATATGTCTTTATTGTATTGGATCTGGTTTTCTTAATTCACTTTGTTTCTATAAATTTGCGGCTAAAAGTGTATTTTGAACCCTGACATTTTCAAATCATTCAAAACAGATTATAAGTAAACGAAAAATTTAACGGAGTTAACTTCTTGTTAGTTAAACATCACGCTAATGTTGATGTAGTATATTTTTATTTTTTAAATAAAAAATACTTTTTGGTTAATTTAAAATTTTAATTATGTAGCAATAAGGCTACTTTTTATTTAAAAAATAAAGATAATATAATGTTAGTATTGACATAACATTTAATTGACCGAGAATTAAGTTTAATTACCAAGTTAATGTCTTATTCGATTTTTAAAATAATAATTAGTGAACTAAAAAATTTACAACAATATATTTATTTATAATAAATGAAATTGTTAGGACGTGTCTATAAACTTATCAAGTTTTAAAAAATAATATGAAGAAAATAAATATTAAATTCACTATTTTATTCATTATAAAAATTCATTCAAAAATGTTATCTTGATATTTTATTCCTTTATTCAATTCAAATTAGTCAAGATAAATAAAAAAAATTTTAAAAAAATATAATATTATTTTAACACTTAGATATTTTATTAAATTTAAATTTAATAATACAGTAATTAACCATGAGCATAAATATTCTTTTAACACTTATATATTTTATTAAAAATTGAAAAATTATATCCTAAGACCAAAAAAAGGATTCAAGAGTTTGAATTTCAATAAAAAAATTTATTCTTAAATATTAAATTTAACTATATTCAAACTAAAGATAAACCCATTTAAATATGATTAATGTATTTAATATTTATAATTACGTAATTATGGTTTTGGTTGGATAAGTAATTGAAGAGATAGAGAGAGAAATATGGAAACGTGAAAAATTCCGAATAAATCACTCACACGCGCACACACTCTCCTGCATTATCACCTTCACCTCACGTCCTGCTTCCCACTTCCTGAACATCTCATCCCATAATGTAACAGACACGCAAGTTTCAGTTATCAAAGGTGTCAACCACCTCAACAACAGCTAAACACTTTCACTTTCCTGAATACTCTCGAACTCTATCCTTCGGTTTCTCATTTAAATAACTTCCCTCCTGTCTTCTTCTTCTTCTGCTACTTTTGTCTTACCCACCCTGGTTTTTTCTTTTTCCTCTGCGGTTCTCTCAAACATCTTGAGCTTCTTTGTCTTCACTTCCGGAAACCAGTTCCAACAAACTTGGATAGCATGTATAACTCATATTATCCTGAACAACACCAAGGACATTCTTATGATGGTGATGATGACAACGATGATGATTGGCTTAAACTCTCACTTGGCAGATCCTATTTTAACCCCCCTTCTTCACCGACCCATCAGGAGTTCTCTCCTCTCACGTTTCAACCCTTTTTGCCTCCTCCGGTGGCTTACTATCCAGTGCCGGCACAGCCACAACAGCTGCCACTGCTGGTGCCGCAACTACCTAATGACCCTCCTCAATCTCAGCAACAAGAGGTCATTGCGCTGTCTCGTTCTTCGGGTTCTCGAACCCGTAGACCTCCAAACCAGACTTCAAGTGAAGATGATGAGAGCAAAACTGTACCTGCACCGTATCCATGGGCCACGAACAGGAAAGCCACAGTTCATAGCCTCAAGTATCTTCTGGCCAATGGCATCACAACTATTTCAGGCGAAGTTCAGTGCAAGAGATGTGACAAAACATACGAAATGGAGTACAATCTTGAAGAAAAGTTTGGAGAGGTTGCGTCGTTTATATTGAAGAACAAGTACAGCATGCACGATCGAGCACCGTCGGTTTGGATGAATCCTACCTTGCCGGACTGCAAGTTGTGCAACCATAGCAACTCTGTGAAACCAGTCTTCCCGAAAGAGAAAACATGCATCAACTGGCTGTTTCTGCTTCTGGGACAAATGCTTGGATGCTGCAAACTCAGTCACCTCAAGCACTTCTGCAAGCACACCGAGAACCACAGGACAGGAGCTAAGGATCGTGTCCTTTATCTTACTTATTTAGCTCTGTGTAAACAGTTGGATCCAACAGGGCCATTTGATCTTGAACTTTAACAAAGTTTGACAACTTGCAGACGACAGATCGATGGATATATAGTTACCATATGAATCCAATAGCAGCAAAACCTATTGTTTAGTTCAGGTTCTTGGTTTAATTATTAGTTGATTTAAGTCCTCCATTTTCTAGTGAACCCATTTATTGTTTTTCTGTGTTCTTAAGATAGCATTCTCATTACTTTACTTAATTTCTATATAATTATTTCATCTTTCTTCTTTAAGTGTTCTTAATTATGTTCTTCTGATCTTCCTTAACTACGATTAAGTTAATTGGATTAGATTAACAAGATATGGTGAAGATAAGTTCTGATAGTTTTCATGTTGATCGAATTCTATTAATTACCCTGAATACACGACTATTCAAATTAAAATATGGATAAGAACAACAAGTTGTTAGTTATCAACAATTTTAATGACTTATCTCACCAAGTTTGTTGAAGATAATTCCAAGATTTTGATTACAAATTTAGTATTATATAAATTAATAACTATTATTATTTTTATTATTACTATTATTATCATTATCGTCATAAAACGATATTTCTTTCATTAACCAGTTTTATTAGAACTTTTCAGATAATTTAGGAAATTTAGAAAAATTCTTAAAATTTAAAATTTTCATAAAAAAAGCTCTCAACTTTTAATTAAAAATTCTTAGACATTGATTAAAATAACCTTCTCTTAAACTTTAGTTAAAAGATAACAACTAAACAAATTCCTAGTTTTGAAATTTTTAGGAAAAAAAACTTTATAACGATTCAATCAAGTTCTTAAATTCGAACTTAACTAATTAAATTTAATTCAAGTTAATAATTTATTAAAATTATTTTAAGTTATTAATTTAAATCAATTTTAATTGATTCAGTCGTAAATAAAAGTTGAATTGATTTACCATATTAGTAACATTTAATTAGCTCATGTCTTATTATTTTATCATTAAAATCTGAAAGAAAGAATTTAATTAAAAACTTGAAAATTACACACAAAAAATTTTAAATTTTTTTTGGAAAAATTTAAAGATAAAAAAATTTTAAAAAATTTCTTAAGTTATAGGGCAGATTTGTGTTCTTACTCTTTTGACATGCTTAACTGAATTAACACTTAGATGTTTCAATTTTGTTGGGTTAATTATTAAAAAAAATCCTAAACTTTACTCAATTTTACAATTATAATTCGAACTTTAAAAAATAACAATTAAGTACTCAAACTTTCGATTTTTTTCAATTCTAGCTCAGCACTATTAGTTTCGTTAACGTTGCTGACGTAGCTTGCCACATAAGACAGAAATTCTAAATACTCATACATGTCAAACTAAATTACGATGTTTGGGATTGAAATCCCTAAATCAAACTTTGTCATGATAGTGCAAAAAGATAACGACACTCTATCATACTGGTGCGAGACAACAACGACATAATTTTTAACAATCTGAATGAAATCTCACTTTGTCACCCTAAATCATCTTTCTTTTTATGCAAGAAAAAAATGATTTAAGGTTTTCAATTCCACATATTTAGGCAACAACTTTAATTTAGGGATTTCAATCCTAAAATGATATAGTTTAGTTAAACTTAATTAAGTTTGACGTGTATAAGGGTTTAGAATTTTCTGTCTTACGTGGTAATTCACGTCAATAACGTTAATGAAAATATTAACATCGGGTTAAAATTGGAAAAAAAATAAAATTTGAGTACTTAATTGTCTTTTTTTAAAGTTCAACTATAATTGCAAAATTAAGTTTATAGTCATTTTATGTCTCATGAATTCTGCTTCCTAATTCATTACTTCCTTTCAATTTTGAACTAATTTATTGTCACCTTTCAACTTAATGAAAATAATGTTTGTTAACTACCATACATTACATATAAGAATATCACCTGTTAGTATATATTATTGTGTTGCATAATTTCTTGTCTTTTTATAGTGCTTTCTAATTCTGGTGAGGACTCAAATGAATCTTGTGTGTGTGCATAGCAATTTAGTGTTGCATGTGGCGTCTATATATTTTCTGTTAGTCATTTTCACACGATCACAAATTTCCTGTTACTTCTTATGTACTCCTGTTTAGATTAAAGAAAACACAGACCTACCGCTCAATACTTCCTCAGGTATATGTTAAAATCTAGCATGAGTGAAGTGTTTAAGTACATCAGGTATTCGACTAGTCTGTGGGCATAAAAGAGGTGGGAGTAGTACCTCCTAAGATCTTTTGCTCAATTCTTGTTTTCTGCATCTTACCTCCAATGATCAAACCTGAGCATTCTCGGTTTTTTCTCAAACAGAGGATTTGATGACTCTTTATTGATCTGGTTATCTGATTGCTTCGCTTTTTGTACAAGTTTCTCAACCAGAGGCAGATCCTGGAGATCTGTACATTGCTACTATTTCTTCCACTAATCCTTCTGTCAACTGTCTCTCAATTTGCCTACCTATTGTATCAATGTCATTTCCCAAGTCCAGCCACTGCAATTCCCCTGTCAGCAATTCATCAGATACATCATCAGTACCTTTGCTCTGTTGGCTTGCAAGTACTTCGAAAAGTTTGTCCTTAAGGCCATTCTTTATCCACCTGGAACTAATCCTATTTGGTTGTCTCACCCAAGGGTATGGACTGGCAACTTGCTGGTAAATCACCAGTAGTGCTAAATTCACCCGATAAAACAGCAGCCTCCTTGCAGAACACGTCCAAGATGTGCGATTAATGTATATCTTCTCAAGCTCTTGAAAGACTAGGGGATTCACAGGCCACTCAGGAGAGTGCCATGAGGCTATAAAAGTATCAGCATCAGTATCATCAATTCCAGACTCATGCAATACATGCATCACATAGGAAGAGTCCCTTCTATCTTCAGATAGTCCGTGCTCTTCAGAAAATGGGACAGAGCTGTCCTCAACATCTTCATCACTTGACACAAGCATTCCATCAGCATATGCTTCTGACTCAAGCTTGAGGAGTTGAAGTTGCATTCTTAATCCTATAAAGCAGAAAAAATGATATCAGAAGTCATATAGGTTTAACTACAATGACATCAAGCAGATAATGTTAGCTAACGGAATCCCCCAAAATTTTGTGAAAGAATTGAATTTCCTTGCATAGGGGAAACTAGCAGCTAGAAGAAACATTAAGCATGGATACACTTTTATATATGTTATGGATTGATTCAACCAAGCCAAATTATGAGTTTAATTCTTTCTAATTTCTACGCAGTTTTAAGTATTTGAAAATCAGATTAGGATCTACCACCTTTGTTTGTAGTAATCACAACCAAGATGAAATCTGTAACTTAGAATCCTAAGGTTACTGATTTGCAAGAATTCAAATCCCAACATTGAAGCCAAGCTGTGCTATAGCATTAGAATTATGCAAAGCATTTCATATATTACCATGCAGATCCGCATTGAGACTTTCAAAGCATTCAGAACCAGAAGATACATCATCTGCAAAGGGTGTTTCAAGAACTGAAATAGGAGTAGGCTGATCATCCTCCTTAGAGCTTGCAGCAGATTCTAGTTCAACTACAGCATGCTGTGTGGGGACCAAGCCATTCTCAGGCGGGTTGTTTGGTGGCTCCTGGAAAGCCAAAATAAATGTTTGAGGCTATTTAATCATGTACAAAGGTCTGAAACAGATACTTAAACAAGCATCAAGACCTTTGCTGCTTTCAAGGACTGATATATGCTGCATTGATGAGAATACAAGTATAACGCTAATCCAATAAGATAAAATCAAACCTTTAAGCTTAAAACACCTGACTTGCTTGTAAGGGATCCCCTTTCTACCATTTCAGACGTTGATAGCTCTGGATCTGTATGTTGTAGAGACATAGTCATATCCTTAGTGGATTCATCCAACACATCCTCAAGAACGAATTTGTTATCAACGACAGTGGCTGGTGATGTCTCAGAAACCACATAGTTCTGTTTAAATTGATTTCCCTTTGCAAAATTGCTCAGCATTTGATTCTGGCTGAAATCCATCTTTGTGGGAATGTCAACATCATCACTAAACGTGCACCCAGAGTGATGAGACTTCTTACTATAATTGTGCGATCTTGAATTTCGAGTGAATGAAGATTCTCTAAGAAAGGAACTTTCATTTACCACCCTCCTGCTATTCTGCATAATTTCTTTTGACAACATAGACTTTCCCCTTGATAGAGTTTCCTGACCCGTGCCACTTCTAGGACTCCTAGCGGCAGTGGATGAAGCAGGAAGAGATTTTGATCTTGACAGATTTTGGATACATCCACCCTTCCAGCCATCCCTACTGCTAATACCGAACAGTTCAGCACACTCTCCTGGTTCGCCCACTAGTTCTCCACCTTGCCCCCTTTCACTCATGACCTCTGTCTTTGCAAGTCTCATAGCCCTGTCAGGGATTGCAAGCATTTCACCAAGTGTGCCGCGCCTACTCACCATTCCCAGGTCCACAGACTTATGAGTTAATTTCCACCTCTCTGAGAGTCTCCTTCTAGCTTCTCTACTCAATGATGATTCTTTAGTACGGGATGACGAAGGCCTGTAACAACTGCTCAAGTCATTTGAATTTCTAGAAGTTAGTGACATCACCTCTAACTCATTCCCAGAATCATTTTCAGACCTGTCAGATGAACTTTCATCACCAGAATATCCTCTAAATGCAGATGATGAAAAGTTTGTGGAACTACTACTGAGAGTAGTTCTAATTTGCCTTGTGATTTCCTTCGCAATTTCTCTAGGTTCTCTAGACTTACATTTTGATTTCAGGACATCCCGAGAACACTTTTTCTTGCGAAATGATTCAGGCTCCCAATTCCTAATACCAGAAACTCCTGTGTGATTCCTGCCATATGGGAGAAATTCATGGGAGGAAAAAGTTGATGAAACAGTTCTGGTAGTATTCTGCACTTTCCCTATATTTGGTTTGAGTACAACAATCCTTGTGGCAGAACCTCCCAGTTCATCTTTGTCCTCTAGTTGAACTTTTGATGACCTTTGCAAATCTTGAGTATCACGTTTATCATGAAATTGGCGAAAAAAATCATGAGAATCTGTCAAATTAGCTCTAGTTTTTTCTTTCTCTATTTTGCATTTTCGGCCACTCATTGGACAAGTCAACGAATATAAAGATCTTCCGGATGAGATTTGACCACAGTGGCAGTTAGGTGCAGAGCTAAAAAGATCATGGACATGCTTCGTAAATAATGAATCAGGTTGGTCAAGAAACTTCTGCAGAAGATCCTTATTGGAGTCTAGATCATCAATGGTATCATGAAACTGCTTTGAATTGTGAAGTTTTTCATTAGTAGAAAGCTGTTTACCATTCTTGAATTTCTTCTGTATGACTGCCATCTCAGCCTCATTGATCATTGAGTTTGCAGTGGCCTGTGGTGAGTATCTACTACACTGCATTTTTCTTGCATCCAAGACTTCAAATACATCTTTAAATTCTTGCTTATCCTTTAAGTTTTTCCTAAACAAGCGAAGATTGTGTGAAATGCCATCCTTTTCATGCTTTTTGGTGGAAGCTACCTTCTGTAAATTCCCTGAGTACCTCTTTTGTTGCTTAACAGAAGGCTCCTGAGGAGGCAACCCATCCAGGCCCATCATTCGGGCTATAACATTAGGAGACCTTCTTTTGGATTCAGCTTCTTTTGACATCTCTTCGGTTAAGAACTTTCTTATTGGTGTTCCAACCGCTTGCTTTGAAGATCTCCACCCAAACTCACCAACAACCTACATGAACCAGATAACTTGCATTTATAGATATACCCAGATCACACTTCATTAAGTTAATTATAATTTTCACTAAATTTTTTACCAAAATCATACAAATCAATGAATACCAACAAGTATCTCACCAATTCCTGCTCGGTAGTATTATCAGTAGTCTGAGAACTACAATCTCCGACCAATTTCGAGAAGTTTATCTTTTTCTGAGCCCGCCCTGAAAATAAATTCCTGCTACAACATCAGAAGTTGCTTGAGTAAAACCAAACAGATTGAGGCGATGTAAGACAGTGGGAACTAAATCCACAAATGCAAGCTACCTAACCAAGAACAGAAAAACTAAGAAAGGAAAATTTGAAAAAAAAGAAGAAGAAGCAGAAATAAATTTTGTTTTTCTTTTTATATTCATTCTCAATTCAATAAAATAGGTAAAAGAAGCAAACAAAATCATAACCCTAACCACTGTGTAAAAAGGCAACAAAGGCAATTGACTACACCTACTTTAACTAAAGAAGGAACAGAAACCGAAAAAATTCAAATTCCGCTGTTGACCTCTAAATCTAATACATTAAACTAAGCACAGTGAGCCAGAGACACTGAAAACTAAAAATAAATCCAAAAGGAATGTCTGCTTGCGCTTGGTGGCGAAGAAAATAACCGCAAAAAATGTGAAATCAAGTGGAACGAAACGAAAATACTAAACAAAATAAAGTATTTTTTGCTAAAAACTCTCATTCACTTTCTCTTCAACCAAACATCATCCAGAAACCGCCAGAAAGTAGAGAAACAAGCGAACAATTCACCTTCACCAAATCGACGACTGTGGGTGCGATCAGGATTAATGCTAGAGCTACAGGACGGAAACGACTCCATTTCGAGACATTAAACAACATCTAAAGTCGCTTGAACCTTCTAAAACACTCAGGTACTTGAGAAGAAGAAATCAAGATCAGATAACTTTTGAGCTCATTTCATGTATAATCTTCAAGACAAATAATTATTAAAAAAAGAAGAAAAAACTAAAGAGGACCACACACACACACACACTCTTAGGTCTCCATAAATAGTACGGAGAGTGGGTGAGGAGATACGAACATTAAAGAGAGTGGGGATCCGTTAGAATCGATGAAGAAAGAGATAGAGAGCGCGAGAAGGAGGTGTGAGCATTAGTGGCAAGTGCAGTTTTTGAACTTTCACAGATGACTGATGAGTATTAATATTGCAATGTTATTACTATTTTAAGTATAATTTGATATTCTATTTTTCTTTATTATAACCTAAATTTTCTCCTTTAAAATAATATAATTTTAAGTTAATTATTTAAGATAATAATATTATTTTAATTTATAAATCTTAAATTTTTAAAATTTTCATTTTAATTAATTATAACAATTAAAATTAAGGTCGCGATGAATGTTATTTAATCCGACTCATTATTATTTATTAGATTTTTTTAAAAGATTATAATTTGATCTAATTGTTATTAAAAGTATAATCAATATTATTTATTTATTTGTAAAAACTTAGTTTGAATTCTTGAATTTATGTTAAAATTTTGTTTTATAACTATATTTTAATTTTTATTAAATAAATCTTAAATTTAAAATTTATATTTGACATACTCTTTAAATTTTTTTAACTTTAAAAAAGACACATATTCTAAATGCTTATTTTGCATTATAAAATTAAGGAACAATTTTATTATAATTTATTAAGATAATATTTAATTTAATAAAAAGTAAATATTACATAAATTTTTAATTTCTAAAAGAATCGTAATTAGAGTGTTAAAATTAGCCTTTTAGAGTGTCAGGAATCTCACATCGGACAATTATGAGGGCATTCAAGAATTTATAATAGTGTACAAACCTTTTCCTCTAGAGCTAGGTTTTGTGGATGAGTTAGGCATTTCTAACATGGTATCAGAGCCAGTTTGTCTCGGTGGTTTGAGGCGGTACCCGGTTATGTTCCTTTGCCCAATATGTCCATCAAATGTCCAGTCCTGCTCTGGACTGAGGGGGGTGTGTCAAGAATCTCACATCGGACAACTATGAGGGCATTCAAGAATTTATAATAGTGTGCAATCCTCCTCCTCTAGAGCTAACTTTTAAAGGTGAGTTAAGCCTTTCTAGCATAGAGGGTGGTCGAGTTGGTAGAGTGGAGGGACATAGGATAAAAAGGGTTCTGTGTTTGAATCCTCCTACATACTCTCTCTTGATCGAGTCTGTTGTACAAGGCTTGCCTAGTACAGAGTACCTATTGACGTGATTTGCAAGCTATTATGTCAATTCGAAGGTTTACCCAATAAGCATCTAAAACGTAGCAGTTTGCGGTTCTTTCGTTTAAAAAAAACAGTAATTAGAGTTATGGGATTATTAAATATTAAATTGGATTTTTTCCTTAATTTCGTGTAGAGTGATTGAGCAAAATCAATGTTTTAAAAATTAAAACGAAAGTTAAACCAATAACACAAAAAATTTAATGTTTAAAAAATTCAATTGACATTAGGTTATCTAAGATAGATTTAAATTGAATATAATTAAATAATTTAAAATATAATCGAAAGATAATGTCATCGTTAAAATTTAATGGAAAATTAATTGATTTATTTATTTTGATTTATAAAATCTTATTAATTTATAAACATTAAAGTTTTAATTATTAATATAATTCGAATCAAAAAGTTAAAAATTAAACAAAAAATTAAAAAATTTACGGTTGAAACCGAATAGATTTTTTATTCATTGATCAAAATAGGCAAATTACGTAAGGAACTGAAATTCCTAATCATTGTTCATGAATTCGTCTAGACATAAGCATAACCCTAATCATAGACTATAGACGAAACAAGAAATCTAGGAAGATTAAGGCTCATGGTTGAAGGACTTTGCGTACATTTAGGACAAGTTTCAACTAATTAACCTTTCAAAAACGTGCACGTATGTATGGGCTTTTGTGAACACTGGTTTGGCTTTTGTGCTTAAAGTTTTAGATGGACCAAAGACTTGGATAAAAGAATATGGGGATATAGATTTTGAGAGCTTTAGGTTGTAATATTTAATATTTTAAATTAAATTAATAAATAAAATTTTAAAATTTAATTGATAAAATATAAACGGTATATAATTATATAATAAGATCGAATAAAATTAAAAAAATTTAAAATATGATTAAAATAAACTAATTTTGTTAATAGAAGGACTGAAAGAAGTTGAAATTTAATTAAAGAAATAGATTAATAAAAATTAATTTATTTATTTTAATTTATGAAAATTGATTAGTTTATTAAAATTACTAGTTAATTATCAAATCAATCAGCTTTTAATAATATTTATTAGAGTAAATGAAATAAAAATTTGTCTGATTTAAAATTTTTATAATTAAATTGATTGAATCGATTTAGTCTATTTTATTTTATTCCTTTAAACTATCTTTATCATTTTAAATTATTTAAAACTACTTGATAACATTAAACTTTAAAAAATTAATCAATTTTATTTAAAACCATTATTAAGATAAAATAACATAATTATATAATTTTTTACATAAAATTTTATTTGTTGTTAAATAATTTTACAAACATTTCAAATAATTTTTAAAAAATTTAAATTATTTTAGTAATTTAATAATAACATATTCTTGTAATAAAACAAAATTGTATTAAAAGAATTTCTTATCTTACCCTGTTTTTATATTTCTATAAATTTGGATTAGGAAGATTTTATTGACTTTGTGCTTTTCTTTGTTTTTCTTTTGGAGTGAAAGGAAATAATTACAAAGTCCCAAAGTGGGATTATTGTGGCAAAAATACCAAGCAAAGATGCTTATTTATTTATTTTTAATGAAATGACTCAATTACCAAAAAAAAGGATTCCATATTTTATTTGTTAGTATATTTTTATATATGAACACTAGCTAGTTAGGTCTTGGTGAAGGAATATAATGGACGTGAACTTTTAGTTGAGATGCATATTGATAAGAAAATTGAGTGAATTTTGAAAACTTTAACTTCTAAAATTTTATGCCTCGGGCTCTTAGTATGAAACCTAGTTCGAGTTGCCTAAGCTTGACCTGTCGTTTTGTATTTTTAATTTTAAATAAAAAATTTCAGGTGGAGCAATTATGGCTCGGGCTTAGACTCGACCTGGTCCATTATCATTTATACTTAGTAGGAGATTCGTTAATTAATAAAATTTTTAATGCTATCAAATAAAATACATGAAAAGAAATAATTAAGAATTCCCCTTTTCTTTTATGTAAGCATTATAATCATATCTTAAAAATTTTGGAGTAAATGATATAATTCACTTGTATAATTTAATAAATTTTTAAAAATACAATTTTAAAATTATTGAAAATCTTTTTCTGTTTTTATTTTTTAAATTAATTCTCTTAATTTTTAGTTAGAAAATAATGATGAAATACAAATAGTATACACAGACTAATCAATTTGTATTCATATAATAACTCAATTTAGTTAAGGATAAGACTGCATATTATTGGACTTTTTTAAATCTCGCGTAATGGCTAAATTTTTACTAGGTTGTTGTTGTTGTTATAATAACTCAATAACTCATATAAATAGTATTTTATTGATGCATACAGGACATTAATCTCATATATTTCATTATTATCTTTAATCAAAATTTAAGAAAATATTTTTAAAAATAAAAATTATATAGAAAAATTCAAGTAATTTTAAAGATTAAAAATTTTAAAAATTTTGTAAATCATAGGAGTACTTTTTACCTAAAATTCTATCACAGAGAGAGCTATGGCAAATTCAGAAAATTGGACCCTCTCAAGGAAGGTCAGTTAAGTTTCAGCTTGAGTCCAAGAGCAAATTACTCCATGCCCTGTTCTGGTTCAGGTATACCTAACAAGAGACAAAAACTCTACTTCTATTCACTTGTCATTGTTTTACTTTTTACTCAAAAGTGACATTTCAGCCAAATCAATAAGTTCCTGTTGATTTATTTAAAGTATGAGTTATATTTTCAAGCATGCATTTAATACAAATCCAAAGAGTATAGGTAAAAAAAAGTCATTTCTACCTTAAAATAAAGAGAAAAAAGAATGATTAAAATACCTTATTCGGCTGATTTAATCATAAAAATTTTGGACTGTTTAATTTTTTAATTTGATTTTTAACATTTTGATCCAACTTATTTTAATAGTTTTTGTTATTAAAAAATAAAATAATTTATTAATTAATCGGTCAATTTTTGTAAATTAATTACTTCTTATAAATTAAAATAAATCAATTAATTTTTATTTAATATTATCTTTTTTCAATTAAGTTTCAAATTATTGGATAGATAAAAAAATTATCTTTCAATCATATTTTAAATTATTTAATTTTATTTAATCTGTGACTGTAACAGTCTAATACTGATTAAACTTTTTAATTCTAAAAGTATTGTATCTTTTATAGAAAATATTAATTCTTCATATATCATAAAAAATATAAATAAAATTGTTTTATATTAAAAAGAGATATAAGAACAAATTATTTTAAATCTAATTTGCCTCCTAATTTTTTAAAATAATTCATATTATTTAAAAATTGTACATTTAATGTTGTAAGTCAGGAAGTCTCTGACAACTACTAAGTATTAGGCATAGGCATAGGTATAGTACCAAATTTGAAGATGTTACCAAACATGATGTGTACCTCATGATTTGCTTTTGCTTAAAAGGAACCAAGCAAGCGACATGGTACCAAACAAAAACATCATTGTCGTTTTTACATCTATTTTTTATTATATTTATTAATAATTTGCATAAACATGCATAAAGTTATTGATTTTAGAATGATCTAGAAAGGGTTATAATGTACGTAATTTTTTCTTTATATTTTTACAAAAAGACTGTTTTGTAAATTAAACCTATGATTTAATGGTCACAAAGAAGCTAACTTTACTTGTGAATTTATTGTATTTATTTATAAATTATTAACTTAAACTTAAATTATTCACATTTTATTAATAATTAATATTAAATAATTAAATAATATATTTAGTTAATAAATGATCAAATTATAAAAATCACATAAAAACAGAAATTAAAAACAAAAGCTTAAAAATTCAAATAGATTTTAAATTTAAAAAAATTAATTAAAAAAACAAAAGGCTATTAATAACCAAAGACCTGAGAGGATTTTGGGCACTTAGTTGTTATCTTTTAGGGTATGTTTGGATGTGGATGGAGGGATGGGAGAGAATGGAATGGAATGATCCAAATGATTCAGGCCATTGTTTGGGAGTCTATTTTGAAACAGGATGGAATGACAATTAATGGCTTTGGAAGTCATCCTTTGCCATCCAAATTCTAATATTTTGTGATCTCCCAAATTGGGGGGTCAGGGATGGAATAACATGGCTTGCCTTCCAAACCCTAATTTAATAACAAACATACTCTAAAAAATTAATGAAATTACAACCTCAGTCCAGCAAATACCTACGTGGCTACATGTTACTACATCCATTATGTTTCTTCTTCAACTGACTTCTTCCATTGATGAACGTTTTCCTCCACATTTTTCATGCATGACACCATCATTAATTTGGGCTTCAAACTTATCTGTTCACAAATCTATGCAAAATTCTCTGTATGAATAAATGCCTAACGAAGAGTACGGTGCGATGAGGGTTAATGAAAAAGAACAAAAAAGTTGATTGCTTATATAGGAAAATAACAAAACTATATTCTGGGCATCTTACAATTTGAAATACTTTGGAGTTACTAAAATAATTTCATGGCAACTATGCATATTTTATTACAAGGGTAATTTTGAAAAAAAATATTACAAGTCATTCCATTCCATTCATTTTTAGTATCAATTCCAAACAATGGTTAAAGGAGTCCCTATCTTATTTTATTTAAACTTCCAAACAATAGAGTGACCTATTTCATTCAATTCCATTCCATTCCACTCCATTTCGTTCTATTAATTGTCATTCTATTTCATTCCATCCTAAACTCCCAAACATACCCTTAAATACGCACTAAATAAATCTCTAGATTGACATAAAAGTCTACAAATTACGCCAATCGAATACTCTGCACTAAACAAGTCCTGTACAACAGGCTCAATCGAAAGAATGTAAACAGAAAGATTTAAACATAGGACCTTTTAACCCCATGTTTCTTTACTCTATCAACTCGACCACCCCTCACGTGTTATTTTGATCTGAAAAAATTGAGCTGCTCGATGAGAAAGATCAAAAGTCTGAAGTTCAGTGAGCCTAAATACAAAAACATGTAGCTGACGACAAGCAAGTTCAATGGAACTATCGTCAAGCTCAATAGCGTTATCGTTGTGGCTTTGCATGTGGAATTGAACCTGAAGTACACATATATGTATGTATATGTATATATACATATCTTATGAACAAAGCAAGAAAAACAAAGAAGGTACCACCGGAGTCGAGATCCTCTGTCCAGTTTTTATGGTGTCTTATTGTGTCCAATGAATCTCAGTCATTCATTTATACGGGCCCCACGTTTATTTATGTAGAGCCCACACGGGATCCACATAACTGAATGACTGAGATTCACTGAACACAATAAGACACTATAAAACTGAACAGAGAATCTTGTTCCGTACTACCGAGCAACATGCATTGCTTTGTGATATTACACTTTTTCAACTTTTTGTGTTCCAACCCTCTGCTTCATCATATATGCATCTGCTAATTTTGTACGCTGAAGTTGCATTATGAATCAATAATCAATATCCGCATTAGCATCTATTTGAAGATTCCACTGCAAGAGTGATTGTTCAGACGAAATATCAAACAGAAAGAAGAAAAGGATCACAGTTACAAGGAGAACTGAAACTTAGAAAATAATAAGGCAAAACTTTGCTCAATGTGCAACATGTATATCACTGATCTATTGTTCAACAGAGTTGCATACAATGGCTGCCAAAATTAACATGTTTACCTAGGATCATACTAAAGCAGAGTATACTAACTAAGAAAAAGGTGTGTAGCTTCTCAGATTATCATAGGTCAGGCTCTGCATGCACAAGAAAACCCTGCTTCAATAGCTGCACTCGAACATCAGAAGCTGGTGTGTCATATAATATTTGATGAACAGTCCATGACTACTCTAATCTCCCGTGCTCGTGAAACTGGGAAGTTGAAGTGCAACGAACCTTTCCGGCAAAGAATCTCAATCATCTAACTCTAGGTGAATCAGCTCCCTGCCAAGTCCCGGCTTCATGTAAACGCAATCTAATTGTTGGGAAAACAAAAGTAATAATTCAAGCAAAACTATATTTGAGGAGCACAATGCAAACACTCAGGTGCTAGAAATGAGAAACTAATAGAATATCCCATGCATCAGTCTCTCTTATGACATGTTATAAGCATCTACAATAAAGATAGCAGTTTATATGAGAGTCAGCAGAAAAACTAAAATTGTGAATCCCAAATAAAAGGAAATCAATAGACAAATACGAATATACTTTTAGAAAAATTTTGACCCTGTACAAAAATCTAAGCTCGTAGCAATGATAACAGCAGCTCAAGCTTTCAAATACCGATCCATCTCATTCAATAAGACAGTGGCAGATTCAATTGAACCTAATACGGGGTCCAGAAGCAGAACAGTTTAGGGTGTCTTTGTTACATTTTACTAGGCAGAGAAGATGTCAAAGCATATTTTAACAAGGAATATAGTATACACAGAATTAGGCAATCAAGACCCTGGTCAGTACTCTAGCAACATGGTCACACACCGACTCTTCTGGTAAACAAACACAAGAAGCAACATTCCTCTCTGCATTTTTATCAAAACGGTTCAAAAGTCTATTTGGAGACAGCTGTAGTGGGAACTCCTACGCAAGGAAAAGAGCAACAATGGCAACATGGCAGAATTCTGCAGCTTTTCTTCTGGGACTGTCTTACCAGACAAGCTTTTCTTCTGCAGACAAGCTTAGTTAAGAAGAACATGACCTGAATGGGTGATTAGTGATAAGAACAACACATTTGAGTACCATGGGACTTCAAAACCTCATAAAGGATAAGCACATTGAGACTTACGGAATCAAGAAAGTTATTTGGAATATGACACAGGTGCCCAGTGGGCTGAATGAAGCAAAGTTGTAGGATTCAATGACAACTGACTTCGCATCACCATCACAAACTTATCAGGTTCAGTACACATAAAAAGAAGGGTCATCAAAGTATTAAAATCAAGCATCACACAAGCAAACACGATGCAATGCCATACTCGGTGGGACTAGAAACAAAATGGAAGGCAATTAGATCTCAAAGTCATTAGCAATTGAAGTCTACTAAGAGAGCACAGGATATGGAATGCTATATCAGAATAGGCAAAAATGAATTACCAAAAAGAACAACTGTTGTATCTGTAAAACTGTCATCCACTACCACAGCACTCTAAATTTCGCTAAAAAATCACTACCCAAATCATTTCTCACAGCAATAAATGCACGGTTTGGAAAAGCAATAACTTGTATATGTTCCCCTTTACCACAAATCAAGTGCACCATCTACAAGCTCTTAGCTGCTTGATCCAGCTTTTCCTCTCTCCACCTTCTCCGAGAAAAACTTGGTTGCAAACATGTTATCAAGGAAATATTCTCTGTAAGGATGATTCTTTGGAACAAGCTTCCTAAACTGATCAAACTTTTTCTCAGCCTCATCTTTCTTCTTCAACAGAGTGTATATAATCCCCTGACACAGATAGGGCCTAAAGTCCCTAGGCTCCTCTTTCACCAACTCCTCGTAAAGCTTAATTGCTTCACCATACTTCTCCTCCATAACCCTAACTTGCGCAACCAGTAACTTGAAATCCCTTAAAAGTGAATTGTTTTTCTCCTTCTTGCACTTCTCCATTACAGCTTCAATTCTCTTCAACACTCCATCGAATGGTTCACCGGACTCCGAATTCGCCATCACCACACCGTGATAAGCCTCCACCCGAAGGGGGTCTTTCGCTAGTATGTCCTCAAATATCTTCCTCGCCGTCTCCGTCTCGCCGCTAAAGCTTAAAATCTGACCCTTTAGTAAAGGCCACTCTTCGTCGTTGGGCTGAAGCGCGATTAAGCGGTCCACGACGTCAGCTGCTTCTAGAAGCTTCCTGGATTTGATCTTCACCTCCATTAAATACCGGAGATTCTCGAAATCGTCTCCGTTACGAGCCAAGTGCTCCTCGATTCTCTTCTCTTGCTCCTCAAGCGAAGCGTTTTCTCTATCCCACTCCTTAGTGGTCTCCTCCGTTGCTGGCGTCGCAACCGGCGAGGCAATTGCGGGTTTAGCGTTTAACTGTGCGAAGAATAGAGCGGCGGCAGTGGTGAAAACGACGGCAGTACTCTTGAAATAGGGTTTTAGGGTCTGGAGCAGTGAAGAAGGAGAGTTTTGAGGATGTTGAGAAAGTGAGGGTTTTGGTTTATGCCAGGACCGTGATCGTGAGGAAGATGAAGCTCTGACGGAAGATAATCTGAACGGTGATGATGAGGACGACAACGGGGGATGTGAGGTTCTGAAGGAAAGAGATTGAGTGGGTTTGGAGAAAAATGGACAGTGCTGATCGAGTGAGAGGTGGAGCGGTTGG
The DNA here is from genome assembly GCA_025629825.1 of Erythroxylum guanchezii. Taxonomy (NCBI): domain Eukaryota; kingdom Viridiplantae; phylum Streptophyta; class Magnoliopsida; order Malpighiales; family Erythroxylaceae; genus Erythroxylum; species Erythroxylum guanchezii. The sequence goes on from JAOTAX010000004.1 coordinate 30,536,853, forward strand.
TGACGGCAATTCACTTTAGCAACAGCCTCCATTTTCCAGATAGTGTGTATGTACCGTGGGTTGCTTAAACCCTGATGATAACGAAATGGTATACGGAGGTAGAACGTAGAAGTAGACGACACTGTTCAAAACCCTTCGAAATGAGTATGTGTTTTGAAGAACTCCGTAAAGCGCTGCCGTTTAAAGGTTGTGACTTTCTCTTTTTGGGTCGTTTTAAAGCTGAAGGTCTAACCTTCATGGGCCTAAGCCCTATGGATTCACGATCGACCAACACATTTAATTCAAGACATTAATTTTCATAAAGCTCGAAAGAATCTTTAACGTCAGATTGGTCAGAGCTTTATTAATATAATGAAATGAAATATAATATTATTTTATCGTTTAGCAGAAAAGTTTACGAGGGTTTTATATTATATTTTATTTTATTCTGAATAGTTAAAAAAAATTTAATATTAAAATTTAGAATGAAATGTAAAATGATAAATAACTTTATACTATATTACGTTATAAACCTTTCATCTAAACAATATTTTACTATATTATATTATGAACTCTTCCATCTCTCCTAAACAACAATTTTCTAATATTACATCCATTTACATTCTATTTCATTATAAATTATTACATTTCATTAACCTCTTTTTAAAAATCTTATAACATTGCTTTAATCACTTAAGCTTTTAAAATCTATAGTGAATTACAATCATTAAATATATCGTTTAATTTTAATTATAATCCTTAATTTATTAAACAATTAATTTGAGATATATAATTTATAAATTATTATTATTATATGACCTAAAAATTCAATTTAATACTCTAAAAAAGATAATAGTAACTACCGGTAGTGGAGGAGTTTGTGATGCTTTGTTGACATTTATGGTGGGCTCGGAATGAGGTGGTGTGGAACCAGCGTAGTGTACTTGCTGGTGTTCTTATGCAGCAAGCTTTAGACTACAAACGTGAATGGGTGGAGGCGCAACATCGGCAAAGACAGCCAATTCTTCGTCTGATCGTTACGTCGGTCGCCCATGGTGACGTCTCGCGTGGTGGCTAGAGGTGTTACACGGACGCTGCAATTTGTGAGGCTTCACGTCGTATGGGTATTGGGGCAGTAACATGTTCAGCTACTGGTGGTTTTGTTCATGCTTTCACTTCGACTCGTCGTGGATTCTTCTCCCCCAGGGTGGCTGAAGCCTTGGCTTTGAGGCTAGCTTTGGAGCA
>JAOTAX010000004.1:30538176-30566334 GCA_025629825.1 Erythroxylum guanchezii
AGCCTTGGCTTTGAGGCTAGCTTTGGAGCAGGTTCGTGTGCGTTGTCCTGGGCCTGGCACGGTGCATACAGATGCGCTATGAGTGGTGTTTTCGCTTCATAACCATGATTCGGATTAGCCCGAATACGGTTCGATTATTAATGATTGCAAGATGCTTTTAGCACAAAAGCAAGATGTTCGAGTCGTGTGGCTAAGTCGTCGTTCTAATGTCTTAGCTCATAAGTTAGCGCGTAGTTCGTTTTCGTTTTTTGATTTTATGTTTTCGTTTTCTGTTCCGGTTTGTATCGCGGATTGTTTTGATTAATTGCAGTTGTGTTTTTCCTTTTTAAAAAAACTACATTTTATGAAATGAACTAAAATATAGGGATAACAATTTGCAGCCCATGACCTAGATTCAAATGTTTTTAATGGGCCGGCTTAGGGCAGATTCAACTATTCTACGCAAGATGATATTGTTTTGTTTAAAAGAGTTAGGTCTTAGGTGAGTCTGACCTGGATAACTCAAACTCCAATCTAATGACAAAATGTTGTTTTGTACTTTTAGTTTTTTAAAAAATTATTTCAAAAAAATTAGTAGGGCGAGCGTTGGGTTGACCCATTGTCACCCCTACTAAAATATCAGCATTAACACCTAGTTGAAATTTCACACCAAGACAAAATTTATGGGAGTCTGATAATATTTAGCCTTATTCTTAAAATATAATAAATAAAATTTATTTAACCTTATTAAATCATCCTTTATAAACAACAAGATGGATTGTTTGTTTCCTCTCCAACTTAGCGTATTCACGGGACAAGTTGCTCTCCAATTGCAGATCAAAGAACACAAACACACAAATAATGTACCTAAAAGCTTGGAATGGTGACAACCTCAAAGACGGTCCCTCATCCTTTGTCACAGTTATTTAAGATCGCATTCAATCCAAACAAAGAGCACTGCAATAAATATGACAAATTGACAATACACAAAGACCCCAACAGCGCTAAGAGTAGCACGCAACACACTTGCGTCGAAACAGGGCTATGCCACGAGTCCATGCAACCCCCTGACCACCCTCACACATTTCCCAATACCTGTAACCTCCATACCTGTCGGAAAGGATCCGTCCAAACTTCTTCATCTTCTTCTTCTGATCAAATTATTATCTGCAAAGACGGTGGGGAGCTATAGAGAGTTTGCGGCGCCGCTTCATTATCAACTTTTCATCATTACCTAGGAATCACAGAACCAAAACACAAAAGCTATACCTAACAACCTTATCTCCATCGAACTAGTGATACTGATATAGACCTAGTCTTGGATCTCTAGCTTGGAAGAATCTGAAGTGAAGTTTTGAATACGTTCTCTTGTCTCCGCCATTTGCTGTCTTCTCCTAGTATATGCATCAAAGAACTCTTTGTTCACCTTCTCCAACTCGTTCCACACTGTAACACGCGTCAACAGATACGTATATTCAGGAACTATTTGTTTTGACCGTCTGGGAAAAAGAAAGGTTCCTGACCTGTAGAAGTAATAACAGGTTTGATATTAGCATGCTTGGCGAGAGCTTCCATGCACTCTTCTTTGCTCATATTGAAGGTGATGCACTCTTCTATCAGATGGTGCACCTGTTAGGATCATAGAAACAGATCGAAACCCACTAATACATGTCCGATGAGTAAACAGAAATACAGGGGTTTAGGAAAAAGAAAAAAACGATACCATGTGTATATATGAAGCGGAAGAGTCAGCCATAGCTATCAGAATATCAGAAACTGGAGTCGAACGACTATACTGTAATCCAATATGCTTCTGAAGATACTAAATTTGATGTTTTGTTTCGCTAATTTGTTTGAGAATGAAGAGAAGAATAAGCAAGAAAGTAGCTATATACAAGAAAAGCAGAGCAGGGAAAGACGCAACTAGATCAATAAAAGCCAAAGCGATGAGCTAATAATCCCAATATAAATTGTAAAATATAGGCACCTGCCACCGGCCACCTATTACTTATATCATATTACTTGTTCCACTTTTGCTGTTTCAACGCTAATTTAATTTATACCTCCTTTTATTATTGCAGGTGGTTTAGATAAAAAATTAAGATAAAAGTTAAAAAATATATATCCTTTTTTATAATTTTTAATTTTAAAAATTTTTATTTAAAAAACAATAAAATTTTAGATATAAATTAATTAAATATATTTAATATAAATCAAATTTTAATTTAATTTAAAATAATTAAATTAATAATTTAAAATATCTTTAATAAATTACCATTTCATAATTTATAACAACAATTCAGTAAAAAATTATGCTAAATGCGAGGTCTAAAGGGGGTTTAATGTATGCAATTTTACCCATAATTAGTAAAATAGTTGTTTCCGAATGATCAACCAAAAAAAGGAATAAATTAAATTAAAAATAAGCAAATTATTAATTCATATTAGATTTAATTAATTTACTTCAAATTTAAGAATTAATTAAATATTATATTATTTTTTAATTAAATTTAAAAGAAAATTTAAAATTTAGATTTTTTTCAGAGTTTATTAAATTACGAGAAAAACTTTATAATAAAATAAAAGGAATCTAAAAATATTAAATGACATCATGGAATCAACTTGGGACCCACGTTCCCACGTGGGAGGAGGACGATGATTGGTGGGGAGAAGATGAGAAGAGATTTTGTTAAAAAGCAGCCTCCTCATACTTACGTGGCAACAACCACCGTCTTTCTGTCTCTCTGCACGTGATCAGTGGGGTCCAGAATTTTTCATTTTTTGACAAAACACTAACACACCATTAAAACAGCAGTTTGGGCCCACCTTCTCAGACAAGACAATTCCAAACGGCCCGTGAAGTTGCCGTTTTATATTTTAAGTCCATCCTTTTGCTTCCTAATAGGCCATGTTCGGATGTTTCGACCCAACGGGGGAATTTTAGTAGCTGACAAATCACACTTGGACACATCAGCATCTGGGCTTTTGATTCTCGGGGGAAGTTGAGAGCAAATTGAACACTACCATTAAGCTGTAGGATAGGCTGTCGTTTCTGTTGTTTTATACTCACCGTGTATGGTTAACGTCACATTTCTTCAGATTTTAGGGTTGTATGGTCCAAAAGATCATAATATGTCAGCTCCAAGTTGTCCTCTAGTTGGAAGGTGAGTATGAAAGTTTTACTATTAGCTGATCAGTACATAAATCGACGTTCAGACAAAGATTTAATGTACCTTTGAAACAGCCCTGGATCTGATTGACCAGAACTGTACCTTGGACATGGAAACTTGTACAATTGCTAGCTAATTGAGCCAGCAGGCACATAGATGCAATAACCATGTGCCTGCACTTGGGACCAAAACAAAGTACACACAGATGAACAAAGAAAGAGTGCACTTTCTTCTCACAACAAGAGGCAGAGCATCAAGTTCTTATTCATTTCAGATTCTATCGTGAAATATCGAAAGGACTCACAACGATTCTGACTGCACTATATAGTAGGAGTCATACAATCAAGCTTTGACAAGAAATCTTGTGAGTTTGACTTTAACCGTCGCACTCGGAGGTATATCTTTGTTGGGCGAGAGTCGTTTATCATAAATACTGACAACTCGTGATCACAAGGGATAACCGCACCTTCTCAGATCTCTTGTGAAGAAGGGATGCAATAAGGCTTCCCTGGCCTTAAGCCGCTCAGCAGGGTCATATCGTAGGAGCCCTTGCAACAGATCAATCAAATCCCCAGCAGAATGATCCACATGTTGCATTACTAGATTCTGCATAATAAATTCAGATTCAGTAGTTAAAGATTCATTAAACTGAGGAGAAAAGCAGCAAATGAGATGTAGAGGAGAGGACATACAGAATTGAAAGATCAAAGAGCTAGTCTTATGTTTCAACAAAAAGAGTACCGAAAGAAGAAAAGGAAGTCCACAAATACGCAAAACCTTTGCAACCAAATGAATATCCGAATTCTCTTTAACAGGAATCACATACCAATCTCAATTGTGTGTATCAAGAGAATATCAAATGTTGGATTGTAACAAGTTTTTGAAGACTAGCCATGAATTTGAAAACTTAAACTAGGCAACAACTTTTGGCATAACTTTCCCTTTCAGCAGTAGATGCCGGTTGACACAGTTTTCCAAAGTTAAGCTAGATATATTTGGATGTATCCATAAACTGTGTGATACTTTGAATCACATAAAACAAAAGAGGTTCTATTAAAATACCGGCAGACGAGGCAACTTCCAAACTGCTCTCATGCTCTCTCTCGAAGTAGCACCCTCAGGCCAATCTAATCGTGCACCTCTCCTAAAATATCTCTCAGAACGACGGCTGAAACATGATCAGGAATTATGTAAGTATTCTAAGTAGTTCAACAATAAGAAGAAACACAAGCACACAAATTGAAGGAACATGTAATATGATTTTCCTTACTCAGCTCTGACCACCATATGTTGAGGTAGTGGACCTAGAACCCTCTCCATCATTGCAAGATGCTCTAAGTTCTCGTGAGTTTGAAAGAGTGCTTCACCCTGGCAACGATCAATAAAAGTATTTCCCAGTAATTGATAAGTTGTGACTTTCTGCTTTGAAATAATAAACTAAATAATACCCAAAATTAGCTCATCCAACAACTTATGTTGGATGACAAACAAATGTCCATGAACCTTCCAGTTATGCTGATTAAGATATAAGCCATTTGAAGGTAATACAGCAAATGCAAGTTGCGTAGTTCACTAGCATTTTCTGGCTTTCTTCATACGAATGTACAACTGAAATCAGATTTTAATTATAGCAGGCAATTCCATTAGAAACCAGCTATTTTTCCATGATGTACAAACCTTTCACTCAAGTCTTGATTGAAAACAGTTATTGGCATATGTATATCATAAAAGTTCCCAAAACATAAAGTCAAGGGAGGGAAATGATACTGAAATACTTACAGAACATAGTTCCATTAATATGCAACCCACGCTCCACAAGTCACAAGGATAATTCCATCCAAGCCCTGCAGAAACTATTCACTATGACACAACTGGAAAGAGGATATCTAAATGATACCCATAATAGTCCCAGGTAAATTACCCAAGATAACCTCTGGTGCACGATAATGCCGAGTTGACACCACATAACTGTGATCTTGATCTTCAAATGTAGTGCTTCCAAAATCAATGAGCTTGATAGCACTTGACTTGGGTAAACTCTTGAAGTAGGAACCATCTCTAGTGGATCGGGAAAGACACTAAATCAAAGTGCAAGCAGGACGTCAGAAAAAGAAAGGGTCAAAGAATATTCATAAATATAATGCAAGAAACAATATGATATTAAACAACTGAATAGGTTTTCCTTCAAAAAGAAACTTTTGGCTATCTTACCTTGTAATCCGGCACTTTGATACTCTCAGAGGAAACCAGTAGAATATTTTCAGGCTTCAGATCAGTGTGAATTAGTCGTAAATCATGCATAACTGCAAAAGAGACAAAGTAATTAGTGAACCACAAGAACAAAAGGTCTTAATTTCAAACAATCAAACCCACGCCACTTTCAACAGTATTTGCTGTACAATTAAAAAAAAATAAAGGGGCTAACAAAAGTAAAGTAACTATTTAGGTCCATAATCCATTTCCCATTAATGGTATCTTAGCCTCAAGGTGATAAAATATAGGGGAAAATTGTACAGAATAGTCCACACACATGCAACAGACTCCAAAAGTTGTCTGCCAAGCTCCCGAACAAGATCAATGGGAAATGAACGGTAGCTGTTTTTGCGGAGAAAATCGTATAAGCTTGGTCCAAGCTTCTCAAACACCTGTCGAAACCATTTAAACTCATCCGCAAGTTTTCTAACTCACAGAATATTCAGGCATACAGGAGCATCTAATGGGCTCCCAAATTAACCAAATCAGAAATATCAACAAATACTTACAATACATATATGATTACGATAGTCAAACCAATTCCGTATTTGCACACAACTGCAAAGAATGAAACCATTTATACCAAGGAAAATCTTCAAGTTCTACAAGGATCAAGGGTATCAAGAAAATAAGGAATCCTTACCGTGCCCCAGAAATGTCATGCCTAGAAAGCGTCTGTAGGACTTCAATTTCAATCATTGCTGCTTCACGATATTTCAGGATGGAGCGAACAATTTTGATTGCCACCAGTTCTTTCTTTTCATTATCGAAACATTCCAAGACTTGCCCAAATGTCCCTACAGGTATATAATAGAACCATAGATTAAGGAGATAAAACAACTGAAAACTATTTACGAGTACCAAATCCTAGCAGGTAAATTGAGTGATCCTTGACAACAAATGAATATGGAATTAACATTTTTTCTTCAAAATCTGTGAACAACTTGATACCAACCTTCACCCATTTTACTGAGGATACTGTCTGCAACATTGGAAAGAAGAGGGCGTCAGAAAAGAAAATTTTACCACTAACATAAAAGCAACTCTGTACCCTACTCATGTACCAAAATGCAAAATATAAACAGAGTTTAACCAATCAAATTAAGAAATAAGAACCACATAAGACTCCAAAAAATAAATATCAACATGTAGTCACATTCGAATGGCTGGATGATCTATATGTGAGCGGTCCAAAACTTTACATTCCCAGACCAACTTTCAATTAAATCCATAACCATAAGACATAATTGTAAGTGGCCCGAAACTTCCTATCTTTTTTCACCAGACAACAAGGTATGTATTAAAATGTAACTAACCCAAAAATTGCCTTCTAAAGAGATTATTACGCCAGGTAAGATCTATATAAATACAAGCTATTTGAAACAGATAAGATCCATGCTCTTCATTAACAAGTATGGTTTCAATTTGAGATGCTCAAAACATTAAGTTAATGGCAATGTCTCGTCTATCTCAGTCTAGAAGACACCAGCTTCCAAACTTCCTTGTGATACTTACAACGAGGAGTCAAATTCTCGCCAACAGCAAAAACATAGTGGCCGTCTTTATCATCAGGCCTCCAAGGAGGAGAGCCATTACGAGGAATTTGCGTTTCCCTGTAGAAAGCATTTGGATAAGCATAATTGGGAATTGGCCCGAGTCCAAAATCCTGCCCACAATATAACCCTGGAATGACCTGCACAGGAAAACACCGAACAGAGCAAACAAACGCATCAAAAACAGGAAAAAAAAAAATGATTCCTTTACCTTACCTAGGAAAAAAAACCTAAAATTCTAGAAAAGTCACAAATTTGATACCGTGGGATGTGGCGGAAGGAGTTGATTTACGGGAGCCATGTCCCATGTTAATCGAGGTCTCTTCCTCGGACGCTTATCCATGTTCTTATATGGTAACTCTGTTATTCTCTGCGTCTCCATTTCTCTCAGTCCCATTGAAATTTTGCTTGAAAATCTGCTCAGAGCTTAAATCATCAATCGACCCATGAATTGATTCAAGCGGAACTTTGAAACGACACCCAAACTGAGTAATTTCAGGTTAAATTTCAGAAAAAAGTAGGGATTTTTAGTTGGCCTTTTCCTGTTTTTGGCCAAAAACCTTGTACAGATCCTTGAAGAACAGAACAGGAGGGGGAGATCTGGGGAAGCTAAACCTGAGGTTTGATTCTAACCACGGTTACTTGCTTAACTCTAACGAATGGTTGAGTTAGGTTATTTATGTGGGGTCCACTTTCCTTTATTTTCCTTTTTAAGTTCTCTCTCTTATCTTTAAACGTTTTCTATCGTTATTGGGCTTTGGTACACTTAGACTTGGTGCTTGGATTGATCTTATAGGGCCTTAAATGAATAGGCCTCTTACAGGCTAGGCCCAAATAATTAGATCTGTTAGACCCATTCGGACCAATTTTCGGTATTAAAGTTGCTAAATTGCGGACAAAATTAGGAACGATCATGAGTCGGATTAAAATTAGGTTTGATAATAGATCGGGTTAGATTCTTGTCCACTCAAGTTTGGTTCTAGACTTAAATTTTGTGTTCAGACTCAAACTCATTCTTTTTTTTGGTGCAAGTTATTTTATTTTTAAAAAAATCACTTTACTAGAAATTTAAAAAAATAGCTAAACTTGGTCTAAAGCTTAGTTAATTCGAGTCGGACCAATTAACTTTAGATTAGATTGAACAATTTTTGCCTTTACTAATTGAATCAAATTAAGCATTTGAAATCCACGATTCGGTAAAAAATTAATTAACTTAAATACATAATTTTAGTCAATTATAGTAAAATAATATTATTTTATTTAAGTCAAACTAATCTTCTTTAATTTGAGTTCAGTCTAAAATTTATAACTCAAATTTGATCTATTAATTTCAAATCAAGAGTGGCGTAACCTTTTTTTATCACCCTTAGATAAAACTTCATATTTTTGTGCAAAGTATGCCTTACTGGAATTGTACACTAAGTATTATTTAACCATATTTTTCATGTCATAAGTTGTTCTTAACCTGAAATTTCAAACCAATTAAGATCCTAAATGATAAAAGAGTAAGGATGAAAATGACCAAGGCGGGCTGGGTATGCTCAAGCTCGAACCTGACCTGACTGCTGCTGGCCTGAGACAACGAATCTAAACCCTAGCCCGTCCAAGCCTAAAGTAGCCTGGCCCGAGCACAAGCCCGATTTGACCTGGCCCAAGCCTAAAGAGACAAGGGTTCTCAACTCATTCTCCTTAAAGGTATTAGAAGGCCTCCACTTTTCTTATTTCTCAAAGAGTGACAATTGAATCACCAAAGAAGCAAGCAAAGCTTGTCAATGAGTAAGAAGAACAGGAAGATAGGAACTGCAAATTCATTAACATAGAACCAAAGATTCAACATTACTAAATCTGCCTAGAGCAACTCCTGCTTAGCAAGTCATGAGCTCTAGTACTTACAGCATTGAAGTTAGGAGGTGGAAGAAGCTGAATTGGCAACACAGCAGGTGGTGGATTTCGCCACTTTGGAAGAGGAACACTGTCCAGAGATGTCTCAAGCAATGGACGTGAATCAATCACAGCCTGCAATAGCTTTCCCTTCCTCGGTAGTTGCTTTCCTTTGATAAGCTGCTCAAGAACTTGATCATCACTGTCAATGAAGGTCTTAGTTCCCATTTGGATGTGCCTGACGGAAGCAAACTCACATGAACCTAGTACTTCTGTGTTCAATGATGGCGACGATGTTCCTTGTGTGATGTCACTTACCGGGGTTGAACTATGTGGGTAACAATCTGTAACAGCAGCTTGAACATTTGAACCTGTTGAGATGGTCTGGTATGAAATGGATTGAAAAACTCTGTTCAGAATTTGCTGGAGTTCACGAGTTCTTGCAATTGATTTCTGCAAGTAGTCTCTTGCTTCATCTCTTTCCTGCAGAGCTACGGTAAATAGATCACTCAGCTGCTTTATGGTTTCTTGATACAACACTCTCTCATCCACTGAAACTTGTCCGTAATTGAGGCTCAGAAACTTGTTTTCAGGATCAAACCTGATCTGCCCATGTTAAAAAAATTTCAAGTTCTTGGTGTAACTAAGGAAGATCCTGATTTTACGTACTAGGAAGAACAAGAGAGTGATATGAATTAACCAACCTTAGGGCTTAACAAACTTGAAGACTCGGACATGTTTCTCATTCTCTCCACCCTTTTGATCACTTTCTGTAGCTGTAAAAGAACTTGGTTTGATCCAACCTTATTATATAGAATTAGAGTTGTGAAACATGGAAATGAGGATACGCCATAACTACTTTTAAAGGTTAAGATGCTCTGATTTTGGCAAGTTTCTTGAGTTCATCACTAATAAGGTAAGTGAAATCTTCTTAAAGATTATGGCAAGAATCTCCTTCTGTGATGCATGGTTCTTATGTTGCAGCAAGTTTTGAAATTCTCCTGTCATGTGTCTCTTCTGAAATTCTACTTTTACAAAATCGTTATATTTTATGGAAACAAATTAATTATTTCTTTCCCTTATAATAATTTAAAAAGTCAAAAATAACGTTATTTTTGAAGTAACGGTCGAGTCACGAACCGGCTTGTATTCAGGGGCCCAGTTGGCCCGACCACTTTTAACCCGTGACCTACTCATAGCTTCGTTAACTTAGGCCAAAATCGGGCCGAGTTAGGTAAAAATTGAAATCTTTAAATTAAGCTTCTTAAAAAGTTGGATAAAAGACATAAATCTTGTAGTTTAATTTTTAAAAATTTTTAATTCCCAATTTTTTGAAAAATTCCTTCTCTTAAGTTAAAAATAATGATGAAAAATGCGAGGATTAACATAGATATTACTAATATTATAACTTGAATTAGCTTGTAAATTTGATGCGAACTATTTAAACTTGAATTAATTAATTAGTTTAACTTGATTTTAAGAACTAAAATGAATCGTCATATAAATAACATACGGTTAATAATAACGTGACGCCTATGTTGTGTATTTTTTTTCGCTCTTTTGAAACAAAATTTAGGAGATTATTTTTAAAAAGAACTAAAATTAAAAAAATCAATAGTTTTAAAAATTAAGAACTTCTCTAATCGTGTGTTAAAGTACAATAAAGTATTATGTATTTTATCCTAAAACCTTAATTAAGATTGGTATTAGATTCTATGAGGCTTTATTTTTTTTATTTTGACATAATTTAAATTATTTAGCTTAATTAAAATTTAATAATATTGTTTCAACATTTTTAATAATAAGTCTAATTTTTTACATTAAGTTTAAAGATAAAAACAAAATTAATCATAACAAATTTCACCATACATGATTTTTCATTTTACAAAAGTCAGGAGAAGGTCATCAATTGTAAGCAATTTTATTTTACATTTTACGCCGAGACTATTTTCATAATTCAAACTCAAGACTATTTTCGTAGTTCTGAGCCTGTAATCTTTCAATCATGAAAAAATAATTTTACCAATTATTCTAAAGCATATTTAAAAAAAACAAAACAAAATTGAGTATTACCATTATTCTCAATGAAATGATTAGAGTCTAATGGTCACATGAGACCTGGGTCAAAAGGTTAGTTTAAATAAAATTTATTAAACGACCTCATTTTGGTAACTTTTTTTTATAGATAAAAGTGTATTTTAATCATTAAAATTTATAATATGATACAACTTAAATGTTAATAGTTTGAAGTATTTAAATTAAATTACAACCGACGGAAAGTTTGACTAAGGACTCTAAGGTGTAGGTGAGTTGGTAGAAAACTCTCCTGACTTAAGTGAAGCTGCGGGTTCGAACCGTTTTCATGTATGAAATCGTTTAAAATTTGAGGTCAGAGCTTTGTCTTTCGCAAGGGACCTACCCAGCTCGAGCTGAAATTAGCCTAGGTGTAGATAGCTTAAAAGTCTTTTCTTATAATTGGGACCCTCCTAAAATACCTCGTGAGAAATCAAAAAAAAAATTGACTAAAAACCTAAATCTTAGTCAAATTTTTTGGAAAGTAAATAAGTATTTTTTTTATTACATTTCATTAAAAAATGAGTATTTAATTGTAGAACAAAAAGCATTTTTTAATAAATATGACTTTTTTGACAACTAAAATACAGCTTTTTAAAAAGTTGAAATTTGGAACTTCTTAAAAAAATATTTTTTAAGTAGATTTTTTAGATCAATTAATAAACTTATTTTTAGTCCCTTTTGTTATTATGTTTTACACATAATTTTCACAACATCTATAAACTCATATTCACGTTTATATGTATTTAACTATTTACTCACCTTGAATATTTATTTTAAGATTTATATAATATTATTTGATTTTTTTTATATTTTTATATTTATTTTTGATATTAGTTTATTTATATTATATTCTATATAAAATATTTGGTTCGATATATTTTGATTTATGATTTATATGATTTAAAATTATATAATAATTATTGTATTTTATTTTATATATTGTTTAATATATTTTAAATAATATTTATATATAAAAATAATATTTATTATAAAATAAAATATAATTAAAATTAAAAATATTTTTTATTTTTATATTACCAAGTATACGAAGCTCTTAAAAAAAAAGACACTCCAACAGTTAACTAAATTCTAAAAAAAGTTATTTAAAAAAAATTACGGAAAAAATTTCATATCACAAAAACTATAGTATTATAATTACAATTTACAACCAAACAGAGGCTTCGTCTTTTTCCACACCCAAAGCACATTGAAGCCATGGCTATGTCCGCCGCCATCTCCAAGTCTCTCACGCACTCGACTCACGATTGTCTGCCCTCACTCCGTTCTATTCGGTCATTTTCTTTACCTTCTTCCACACTTCGATTAAATCTCTCTAAATCCCTTGTTAATCTGAGAAGTCCCAGGGTTGTTCCTTTGGTTATGTCTATGAGGATTGAAGCTCCAGAGCAAATCTCGCCTTTGTCTTTCCTTGATCGGAGGGAAAGCGGATTCCTTCACTTTGTCAAGTACCATGGTCTGGGCAACGACTTCATATTGGTAAATTGTTTTCCTTCTTTTTTTTTTTCTGATAATGAGAATTACAGTGAAAGTTGCAATCTTTTTGTTAGTTGAAAATTGTGTTGGATTTTTTTTTCTTTACTTGGTCTCATCTTTTAGATGGGTTTTGAATTTGGCGAATGAATTCTGATGATATTGTTAGTGGTAAGTTGTGTTGGATTTTTTTTCTTTACTTGGTCTCATGTTTTAGGTGGGTTTTGAATTTGGCGAATGAATTCTGATGATATTGTTCTTTATTTTTGTGATTTTGAATTAGGTGGATAATAGGGACTCTAACGAACCTCGGATTACTCCTGAGCAAGCTGTGAAACTATGTGATAGGAACTTTGGCATTGGAGCTGATGGGGTGATTTTTGCCATGCCGGGGATTAATGGCACAGATTACACCATGAGAATCTTTAACTCGGATGGCAGTGAGCCGGAGATGTGTGGTAATGGTGTGCGGTGCTTTGCAAGGTTCATTGCTGAGCTAGAGAATTTGCATGGGATGCAAAGTTTTACTGTGCATACTGGTGCTGGTCTAATTGTTCCAGAGATTCAAGAGGATGGGAAGGTAAAGGTTGATATGGGTGAACCGATACTCAAGGCATCCGAGGTGCCTACAAGGTTGCCTGCAAACAAAGGTGAAGCTGTTGTTAAGGCAGAGTTAGATGTTGATGGATTAACGTGGACTGCAACTTGTGTTAGTATGGGAAACCCTCACTGTGTCATTTTCGGCACCAAAGATGGAAAGGTATGCTTGGAAAGTCATTGAACAAGTTTGCTCTGCTAATGCCATTTTTCACATTTTGTCTGAAGAATTTGGCATCTCAAGTACTGGATGAAAAATGAAATTCATGAACTTCACTGAAATTCTTAAAGAGACAATTGAGAATGTTATATCTAATGAACTGCTTTGGAGAATTAGAGCTTGAAGCATACATAGACGGGTTAAACTGAATCTGGTGATATATCATAATTATTTGGCTCCTTAATTAATACATGTTCGTCAAACTTTCTCATTTCTCTTAAATGTTAGTCATTATAATAGATTCCTGTCCAAGAAAGATATGCTTATTTCTCATCTTTTGATGTCAAATGCCCTCATGAATTTCTCTTTTAATTGAACGAGATGTGTAAATTTTAATTCTCCATTATTCTTCTAAAATTCTCATCCTCTTCTCTTTCTCTATACTTAATGTGAACAGGATTTGCAGGTTGATGAATTGAATTTGGCAAAAATTGGGCCTAAATTTGAGCATCATAGCATGTTCCCAGCACGAACAAACACAGGTTAGTTCTTATAGGCTCTGAGATTTCAGGACTTATGATAGAACCATAACACAGGTTTGTCTTTCGGATCTTAAAATTTTCTTCTTCTAGTGCACCTTCATTTGGCTCTTTGAATTCTAACTTCACTTACTATTAAATTAGGAGGGTTAGATTTGTTTTCTTTTAGTATAATATAATGAGTATTTTGGTAAGGAGGCCAACGTTAAAACTGAAACAGGACATATGACATATGTAATTAATGTCTGTGAAGCAGGACTTTAGGAGTTTTATGGACTATATGAAGTTTGCATTTTATTAGTAATTATAGGTGAACTGGCCTCCCTCCCTTTTGTTCTGATAGAACCAGGTGTTCCCACATGGCAACGAACGGTGGATTCAGAAGTAAACCAATAGTTTAAAGCTGTTGGTGAAAATAAGTGCGGTGCTGGGAATGTCAACAATTCCAAAACGTTTCAGGCCCCCTGTGGCCTACACATGCTCATTTTAGATGTGCATACAGTACAAATGCTAGGCCATTTCCATCTGCATCATGTAATTATTCATGTTTGCCTGTTCATTCGTTCTATTTGATGTTTATTATAGCATCATAGAAAGCTCTTAATAAAGAGTTTTTAAGTTGCTTCATTTTCTTTAAGCAGTAGTTGCGTCTATCTTAAGTACAGATTATTAGCAACGCCTCCATAAGAAAGACCAAGCTTGTAAACATTGTCAATACTAATACCGGTATCAATGCATGTCAAGCTCTCGGAATAATTTGACTGTTGCCACAGTTTTCTCTATATTATTTCTTGACCCCTAGTAAAATCGATCGTATCATTTTATATATCTAATCTTTTTTCGTTTTTCTTGTTAACTCAACGTGCAGAATTTGTGCAAGTTTACTCCCCTTCACACCTAAAAATGCGTGTGTGGGAGCGTGGAGCAGGTACCATTTCAGCAATATCTCATCGAGAACTCTCGCTTTGGTTTTAAAACATGGTTGTCGAAACTTTATTATTAACTGTTTTAGTTGCTTGATCAAAAAGTTGACTCCTACATCTTGCAATCTTAGGAGCAACACTAGCTTGTGGAACTGGAGCTTGTGCAACAGTCGTTGCAGCTGTTCTTGAGGGTCGTGCTGAGAGGGTAAGTCTGATTAATTTTTCTAGTTCATTTCTCTAATAGACAGAACTTTTCAATCAAAGTATATCTATTCTATAGTTGGTAAACTGTTTAAAAGCTTACAAACTGATATTACTATTTTAGCCAAGGCAATTTCCTGATAAATTTCTATCGAAACCTTCTTGACGATCGTCCCGATCCCCATCCTCCTCACCCTTAAGCACTCCCACCCACTTTTCCCCACCATGGTTATGCAAAACTTTCCTCTTTTTTTTTTTTTTTGTGTCACATTCACCACTCTGATATTTGCTTCTCCTTCCCAATTTTCACTGATCTCTCCTGATGAGACAGAAATGCATTGTTGATCTACCTGGGGGGCCACTGGAGATTGAGTGGAGAGAGCAAGACAACCATATATATATGACAGGCCCAGCTGAAGTAGCTTTTTATGGATCAGTGCCTCTATAATGATGTATTCTGAGATCTCAAAGCTCCATCCATTCAAACAGCTTGAACTTTTTGTAGACAAAAGTTCAAAAGTGGGCCAGAAATGTCTTGAACGTTTCATTTCTGTGTTCCCCCGGTTCATTGGTTGTTGACATACTTCCAGGGTTCCTGGAACTGTAGGCTTTTTGCCTTTGGAGCCTGAAGGTCACCAGCATATAATTATGGTGAACATTGAAAACTTTCTACTCATTAGAGATTGGAGAAAAGGCTGAAGCTGAGCTATTGTATCAATAAACACTAATGTGCTTTGTGGCAAGACTCTGATTCAATCATCATATGTAGTTTAAATTTTGTGCTCTCATTCCTTCTGGATAAATAATTACTGTACTAGTTCATCCAAATGGAGGCCCTGGTTACAAGATAGCGTTTCAGCCATTTTTTAACGTTTTGAAGGGTGTTAGCTGTTTAACTATGTCAAATAGTTAATTATTTTGTTTAGTTATCAGCTGGTGGGTTAACTTAACAAGCTTAACTTATCCATCTCAACTAAAAATTTTGTTTGCTTGATTGATCTCTTAATAGTAATGGAGGCCTAAAAGAAGAAAAAGTGTGATATTTGCTATAATAACTATTATAATTAAAATATAATTAATTAATTAATTATAATTAAATAATTATTAAAATATAATTAAATATAATTAAGGGTCAACCCTCACACTTTTGTTACAGGTTATAATAATAATAATAATTTAATATAATTTATTAATCAAAATATATGATTTTTTGATGATTTATGTTAATGATTTTTTGGTGGTTATTATTATTATTATTATTATTATTATTTGTATGTTCTGTATTTTCTATTAGAGATATAAATATAATTTTTGTAAAATTAAATATTTAAATTTTAATTTCTTATGAAATTTTAAATCATGTCTTTATAATTTATTTTATACATAAATAACTAATACTAAACAAATAATTTTATTAAACATTTTTAATAAACAGTTGATATTATTCACTGGTTAAATTAGCTGATATAATCTGTTATTAATTAACAATTAATACAATCCGTTGTTTGTCAAATAATAGCCTTAATTTACTTTTAAAAGTCACTTTTAGAGTAAAGAAGGGAAGAAAGTAATAATTATTTCTAATCTCAGCCTCAAAAGATTAAGTGCTATTTCTAACTCATCATTAGAGTATTATGTGGTGAAGCACTTTATATTTCTTAGGGTAAAAGAAACCAGACTTTTTGTGGTTTAAATAATTTTAAAAAAGTTTAATTGCTATTTTAATTAATCATTAGAGTATTATGGGATGAAGCACTTTATATTTTTTAGGGTAAAAGATACAAGATTTTTTGCGGTTTAATTGATTTTTTATTTTTTAAAAAGTTTTTAATCTTTAAAATTTTTGAAAAAAGATACTTTATAATTTTCAAAATATTAAATTCTATTTTTGTTAAAAAATAACGATAAAATACTATATTATTTATTGCTAACATGATGATTTAATTCAACTCTTATATATTATTAACATGATGACTTAATTCAGCTTTTTATATTTAAACTAAACTAATTTAATTTAATTCAATTCAACAATTTAAGATAATTTGGTTAAACAAATTGTATAATCTATATAAACAAAGACCTTTGCTTCCATAATCTATATAAACAAAGACCTAGGGATATAACTTGGATTTGTCTGCTAGCATCGGGAGGAGTTATAGGAGTAGTGAATTTTTTTATCACCTCTAAAATAGTATTCCCCGGGTTAAGCTATAGGCATCAGTCAGTTATAGATTCCTATACATATCTACTATAAGGACATGTGAAGAAGAGATGATCTATTGTTTTCATATGATTCTTGCATAGTGGGCAAGTTCTGTCCATTTCTAAGTAGTGAATTTCATCTACTGTGTTCAGCCTATTTAGGACTGTTAGTCATAGTATGAAGGAGATTCTTGGGGTTAAAACTTTGCTCCAAACAACTTTACACCAATCAACCTTTTGTTTCCTGCTTCTTAAGAAGTCTTTCGTGGCTTTGTTTGTGAGTTTAAGGATGAGTTGGGAATACCAACAAAAGGTGCCCTGAGAATTAGGTTAGGGAAAGTATGTAGGTTGAAGATGTCTTAGGTTTTGAGGGAATTTTCAATTGTCATATGTGATCATTTGGCTGAGTTTAAGATTAAGCGAGGCTGTTTGTGAGCAGTTTAGAGTGTTGTAGTGTTGGATGAGGGGTCCTCCATTAAACCAGTTGTCATACCATAAATAAACCAAGTTATCATTCCCAATTTTGCAAGATATTCCTTTTCGGATGTTGTCTTTCAATTTCAGAATTTGATTGAGAAAGTGAGCGTGTGAAGCTGATTCTTTAATGAGCGTGTGAATCTGATTCCTTAATGCTCCATGTACTTCTATCCTTGAGGAAGAACCAATGTAGCCATCTTACCCAAAGTGAGTTTTTATCCATGAGGATCTACCAGTCTTTTTAAAATTAGGACTTAATTAGAGATTTTGATAGGATTTATGTTTAACCCTCCTTCATCCTTACAAGAGCAAATATTCGCCCATTTCACTTTAGCTGAACCTTTAATCCTATTTGGTTGATGAAGTTCTTGAGAATTTTTTCAATAAATTTGATGATACCTCGGGAGAGGAAGATATGAGAGTTCCAGTAAATGTGTAAGGAGTTTAGCACCGATTTGATGAGCTAAACCTTGCCCGCATATGATAGACTTGTTTAATCACAGGCTGATTCTTCTTTGCATTTTTTATAATAATGGGATGCATTATGTGTACGAGAGTCTTTTAGTTGAGATAGGTAGTCCAAGATATAAAAGAGATGCCTCTTTAAGAATCATTCTAGTAGATTGAGCTATGTCAGGCCCCAAAGCAAAAGTTTTTTTAGAAAGAAGAAAATGACTCTTTGCTAGATTGAATTAAAGTCCAGATAAATTTATGAATTTGTTAAGAGCTGCCATAAAGCTTTGTATGGAGTCCATCGAGGCCCTACAATTTGTTTTATACTGTTACCTTCCGTGTCTCTCCTAGTTATCAGAGATAGTAATAATGAAAGGGATCATCTTAAACCTTCTGGTAAAGGTTACAGATAAATTCAAAATATAATTACAAATTGAATAGTAATTTTCAAATAAAAAACAAAAAAAGTGAAAAAACATTAGGTTTTTTTTTATTAATCCATAAGGTGCTCTGGGTAGATCTGAACTGTCGGTGACACCTTTAAGTCGTTACCACATTCAAATTAATTCTCATTCGTATCTTGTAGGATCTTGAAAGACGACTCAGCACTATTACCAAGTATTTAATATTGCTCCATTCACAAGCGGGAGTAGAACCCTCAACCTTAGGATAACCTTAGTTTTTTCTTGAATAACATTAGGATAGGCCTGAAAGTAACGAGGGAATGATACCTAAGCTAGGTTCGCACAATTGTATGTTGCAATGTTGCATTTAATATTTTTATTTTTTATAATGTAAGAAAGTTCAATTTGGATTATTAAAGAACAAGAAAAAAAGGAAAAGATTTTGAATTCACAGCCTATAGGGTCCCACGATTTCTAAAGAAGTAAGACAATCACAGTGGTGTCTCCAACGGCTACAAAGTTTGAAGAAACTGAAAACCTCATTCCCTATCTTCTTCCCAAACATTCAATTCTCCCAAAAAGCTTCAGAGAAAGATCGCTCCTCTGTCGTCAAAAGGGCATTTTCCTTTCTTCTCTCTTTCTCCGGATTCACCTCTCCATCAAAGTTTCTTCCTTTTTTTGTTTCCCGGAAAATCAGAAGTTAAAAGAACCAAACAGAACGTAAAAATGGTGTCACTGACCCCATCAGATCACTCCAGGAAATGGGGTCTGGGGGTTACTCCCTCTCCTTCCCCTTTCCTCACTCCAAGGCCGGAGCGACGTCGTCCTGAATCCCGGGGATCGGAGCACTGCAACTATAACCGTCACGACAGAGATATTAAAGAGGTCAATGTTCAGGTTCTGCTTCGGTGCAGGTTCGAGAATTTTTCTTCTTTTCACTTGATAACAGTGTACAGAAAAGATTGGAATTTTTTCTAGTCGACTGTTGATTGCGAGTTCCAAGTGGTTGAAACTTGTTTGTCTTTATGTTGGAATTTAGGTTCGAGAATTTATCTTATTTTACTTGATAATAGATTGCAGAAAAGACTGGAAATTTAAAAATTTTCTAGTCGAATGTTGATTGCGACTTCCAAGGAGTTGACTCTTGTTTATCTTTATGTTGGAATTTAGGCCGTTAAGTGATGATGAGCAAAGGATGAATGTACCAAAAGCCATATCGTGTAATGAGCATAAAAGAGAGGTCACTGCTTTCCAGAACATTGCTAATAAGCAAATAGAAAAAGTTTTCACCTTTGACAAGGTATGCTTTTTTTTTTTTCTTCCGATTACTACCTTGGTATGATCTTCCTTTTACTCATAATCTATCTGGGGGATATGTTCAAATCCTGATCTTCCCAAAATGGTGTTCAGGTTTTTGGTCCCAAAGCTCAGCAGAGGTCTATATATGACCAAGCTATTGTCCCAATTGTCAATGAAGTTCTCGATGGTTTCAATTGCACTGTGTTTGCTTATGGTCAGACAGGAACTGGCAAAACATATACAATGGAGGGTGGAATGAGAAACAAGGTATTATTGCAGTCTCTTACTCTTTTGGTGATTGTTCAATCTGAATGTTACTGTACTCTGTAGGGTGGAGATTTGCCTGCCGAGGCTGGTGTTATTCCGCGGGCAGTTCGCCAAATCTTTGACACACTTGAGGCCCAAAATGCTGATTATAGCATGAAAGTGACATTTTTGGAGTTGTATAATGAAGAAATAACTGATTTACTTGCTAAAGAAGATAACACAAGATCCATAGACGATAGACAGAAGAAACCCATTTCTCTGATGGAGGATGGAAAAGGTTGTGTTGTTGTAAGAGGCCTTGAAGAAGAAGCTGTGTACAGTGCAAACGACATTTATACTCTTTTGGAACGAGGATCAGCTAAAAGGCGTACAGCAGATACTTTGTTAAACAAACGTAGCAGGTAACTTTTCTTACTTCTGGTACTTGAACTGTGTTGATGGTTCTAAATTCAGGAGAAAAAGGTTGTTCATTACATACACCTTTCGTTTCTGTTGCAGTCGTTCTCATTCTGTCTTTTCAATTACCATCCATGTAAAAGAAGCTGCTGTTGGAGATGAAGATCTAATTAAATGTGGCAAGCTTAATCTTGTTGATTTGGCAGGGTCAGAGAATATCTGTCGCTCAGGTGCAAGAGAGGTATTGAAATAGTATTGTTGTTGGTTGAGAAGTTGTGGTCATTTTCAGTCAGTCTGATCTTAACCTGTTAGCTTGGAGAATCCATCAGAAATGAACTCAAGTATTTTACGACTATTCAGGGCCGTGCAAGAGAAGCTGGAGAGATCAATAAGAGCTTATTAACACTTGGCCGTGTTATAAATGCTCTTGTGGAGCATTCTACACATATACCTTACAGGTTAGGCCTTAAACAACTTGCCGCTCTTTACATTTGATTGTCTAAACCTAACCCCGTTATTATGCTTTGATGCAGAGACAGCAAGCTGACAAGGTTGTTAAGAGATTCATTGGGAGGAAAAACAAAAACTTGCATCATTGCCACTATCTCACCATCAGCTCATTCTCTGGAGGAAACTCTCAGCACATTAGATTATGCATATCGTGCCAAGAACATTAAAAACAAACCTGAGGTTTGTGTGGACATCACAATTTAGTTTTAAATAAGCTTAATCTACTTAATTCAGCATTTTTTTGATCATGGAAAAACTTTTTCAGGCAAACCAAAAAATGTCCAAGGCTGCTTTACTCAAGGATCTGTACTCGGAAATTGAGAGAATGAAAGAAGGTTGGTAATTCAGATGTTCAGCATGTTTTAGACAGTTATGTCTGATCTTAGGTAACAGAAATGAACTTGATGCAGATGTTCGAGCTGCGAGGGAAAGAAATGGAGTCTATGTTCCACACGACAGATTTGTCCAGGAAGAAGCTGAAAAGAAGGCAAGTATCATGTTTGGTCTCTGTCCTGTAAATGCTCCATTTGTAGCTTCTGCCTTGTAAATTTCTTTCGACACTGGTCATATCAAAGAATTTTTTTGGATGGCCATATACCAGTTATCAATACATAAAGAATCAATTTTATTATCAATCAGTGAGATAGAGACAATTAAATCACATAGTCATGACGTCTTTTTATTTCGGTTTACCTGATCTGTTTGAATTTAAATGAATACCTTCCACAGGCAAGGCTTGAGAAGATAGAACAACTAGAGAATGATCTTAACTTCAGTGAAAAGGTTAGGACCTGGTTTCTATTTGATGTCCGCCTTCTATGTGATGCCTAATCTATTCTACGTTAAAGCAGGAAGTTGAAAGGTTTCGTGAGCTGTATAGCAGTGAGCAGGAACAGAAACTTGATATAGAAAATGAGCTTCAGGACTCAAAGGTAATTGTCTATTTCATGTTATTTTATAAAATGCATTGCCTCTGAAATTTGCTTCAATCACTTTGTTTTCTTTAGGAAAATCTGGAGAAAAGAAACAAGGAGCTGCTTGAACTTCAGGAGAAACACAGGTTAGCTATCTCCACAATTAGAGAGAAAGAGTCCATCATTTCCAAGCTGCTCTGCTCAGGTAATCGAACTAAGAGATCATTTGCAAAATCTAACAGCTTTTTTGTCAAAGCAATGTGTAAGTTATCTTCCCTTGAACAGAAAATCAGTTTGTTGAACGTGCAAAGGAGTTGCGAGCTGATTTGCAAACTGCTTCAGAGGACATGACTTTGTTATTCGAAAAATTAGGTAAAAGACTTTCCATTTCCCTTCTTTCTGTGTGTGCTTGTGTGCTTGTGCATGCATATAAGTCATTGATTAGAATTAGCTCTTCTGGGACTTGTGTGGTATTTATTCTACACAGCCTGAGTACAACTTTTCCCCATCCTGCAGATCAGAAAGACAAAATGGAAGCAGAAAATCAGAGCAAAGTTTCGTTATTTGGTTCTTATCTTGATGAAAGTCTAAAGAACCTGCACAAGACCATTATGGGGTCAGTTTCTCAACAGCAGCAGCAGATAAGATGCATGGAAGAACATGTTCAATCATGTCTAGCTATTAAGTGTGACGTAAGAGAGAAAATTCGCTAGATTACAATTTTCTATGTTCATTTTGGAGAATTCTGATCTTGTTGTGGTAACATTATCAATGATGCCTGTCAGGCAACAAAAGTCTTGCAGTCAAGGATACTGAAAGTTAAAGAGACCTACACTACAGGAGTAGCATCCTTGAAAGAGCTTGCCAAGTCAATGCAAATGAAAGCTTCCTCTGATCTAGATCATATTAATGCTAAAGTTGCATCACAAGTTCAGGCTATTGAGCATGTATGGAACAACTTGGAGAATATCATTTCTCTATAAAATGATTTTGATTAGAATTTATTTTAACCATGTTAACGTATTGGCAGTTTCTCGGTACCATGGTTTGTGAGGCCAATGGGGTAATCGAGGACATTCAGAAATCTCTCACTGAGCAGAAAGAGCTCTTAGCTTTCTCAACTTTGCAGCAAGAGGAGGTAAGAATGATGCATTGTTTTTTGTCCTTACTTTCCAAAAGTTGTTTTCTGCTGGAGTAGCTATTGCAATCTTCTTGATACATGTGTTTCAAATACTTTAGGGGTTCAAACATAGTCTAACTTCCACCCAAGCAATATCAAAGGCAATGCTGGACTGTTTCAGTGACCTCCATCATCAGGCTTCGAAGGTTATGGCAGTTCTTGAAGAAAACCAGGTGGGAAAAATCCACCAATTAGCTAATTTTGAGAACAAGTTCAAGGTAAGTGATGAAGAAAGATCTCATTTTGATTAAAGGAGGAGAATATTGAAGGCCAATTAACTTTATTTCTCTGGAACAGGAAGAGGCTATGATAGAGGAAAAACAAGCCCTGGAGAAAATTGCAGTAATATTAACAGCTTTAACATCTAAGAAAACAGCTATGGTGAATCATCATACTTTCAAGTACTTGCACATATATCCGTATATCAGTGACCTGCTTGATGTTTGAACTGTTAAAAAATTATGTTTTAGGTCTCGGATGCATCAAGGACTATCCAGGAGGCAACTGTAGAGGAGAACAGAAGATTACAACAAGAGCTTTCCAACATGCAGCAGGTTTCATCCGAAGCGAGAGGACAGATAAGCAGTCACGTACAAAAAGTGGAACAGCGTTTCATGGAAGATACGTTCTCGATTTCTGAATCAAGGGCTGTTATGGAAAACTTCTTACAGGAATGGTACGTCCATTCCTGACACAAGATTTCATGCCTAGTAGTTTTAGTAAAAATCTTTGAAGTTTAACTTTCTACTCATTTTCATTGTTTTTGCAGCTCAAGTAAGTTGGAGGATTCTGCACAGCAATGGCAAGAGGTCCAATCATACATCAATCATCTTAATAAGAGTAGTGGTCTGGAGATAGAATCTACCGTGAAGTACGTTGCACACTGCTAATCTGGTTTCATTTCTCAGTAAAACAAACTTAAATGCATTTCCAATGCAGGGACAAGATCAGATCAAATCAAGAGGCATTCAAGGAATTCTCATCCACATCTTCTGCCACGGATGCAGACTTTGATGCTCGATCTAATGATATTGTAGCTGCTGTTGATGGTAAATTGTTGAACTTTGAATGGATAACATTATTTTTTCCAATGTTTTGCATATTCTGACAACCTAATGGAATCCTTTCCGGTTAGACTTACGGATGCTAGACCAAGAAAGTAAGAAGGAAATGAACTCCATGACCACCTTGTGCTTTGATCAGCTGAAGTCATTGCAGGAGAACCATGGACAAGACATATCCAGTATCAGAACAAAATCAGAAAAGTGTCTCACAAAAGATTATTTGGTATGCTTAAGTTACATTTTTGTGCTTCTTCCTCAGATGTTTCTGTGTTTCTGTTCCTTACTTTAAATTCTAATTGGGATTCTAAGTTATTCATTGTTCACACTGAAACAGGTAGATCAGCATACAGGGACAACACCTAAAAGACGAATTATAACAGTGCCAAGTTTGGAAGCTATCGAGGAGATGAGAACACCTCTTCGCGACAATCTACAGAGCTTAGAGAACAGAAATGAATTGGATCATCACTCTGGAAGCAAAATCCCTCGTCAATTATTCCAGGCAGCATCACCAAATAGAGCTCCTTTTGCTAGAGTTAACTGAAAAGACTAATGCTGTTTGCTTGTCTGGCTTGTTGTATCTCACGGCAAGCTCAGTATTGATCAGGACAGGGCCATCTTTGATGTTATAAGAAAGGAAACTTATATTAGAAATATATGTAATGTTACTATGAGACATTCCTTATTACTTCAATGCCATTTCTCAAGTTCTTCCACTTCAGATTCCATTACTTAATATATTACTCTAAGAGATTGTTATCATGAAGCAACGACCAGACAATGTCTAAGTTGTAGCATAAACAACTATTAGAATAAGTCACTTTTGAATATTCAGCTTCAAAGTTCCAAGAAGTGCGCTGTGTACTGTCCTGGCCAACCTGTTGCGAATCATTCTGCATTCATAAATGCCCACTAACTCCTGAAGAACGCAGCCTTTTCAAATTGTTTATTTTCAGGTCAAAGCCAGCAGCCGCTCTCATGTTCTAAAAAACAGCTAATCAGGATCATAATCCCTAACACATCTTTTCTTTATGCCTGCCAGTCAATGTGTTAGGCAGGACTCGAAACCTGATTAATTTTAATTTTATCCGTTAACTTGTACGCCTGAAAAGCTCATGGACAACGTGCCTGCTTAGCCCCTCAAATCCTCTGGTCCACTAATTCTGGACCAACCCTGTGCCATCTCATCTCAACCCTCCATTCATGTGGTGTGGACCAGAGGATCAGGTCCCCCTACTTAGATGAGCTTTTGATAATAAACACTTTTTTTATTACAAAAGTCATTTAAAAAAAATAAATGTTTGATTATAAAATATAAAAGTATTTTTTTAATAGATATGACATTTTTAAAGCTCAAATTTGACGCTTCTCAAAATTTTATTTTTCAGATAGATTTTTTAGATTAATTAATGAGCCGACTTTTTAGTCTCTTTTGTCTTTATGTTTTATACATAATTCCTACAATACACACAAACTCATCTTCATGCTTATTTTAGGAGTTATATAATATTATTTGACTTTTTTATATGTTTTAATATTTATTTTTTATATTAGTTTTACTTACGTTATAATCCATATAAAAGATTTAGTTAAATATATTTTCATTTATGTTTCATATAGTTTAAAATTATATAATAATTAATATATTGTGCTTTGTATATTGTTTAATATACTTTAAATAATTTTTATATGCATAAATAATTCTTATTACAAAATAAAATATAGTTAAAATTAAAAGTACTTTTATTTTTATGTTGTCAAACAGTCTACTGTATGAAGCTCTTTCAAAATTTTTTTTTTTAAATGACAGCCAAACAGTCACCTAACTCTTTAGAAAAGTTCTACAAAAAAAATAAACTCTATTAATAAAAGCTCTTTTTCAAACTGCATAGCAATAAACCAACTTAACTTCACTAATACAGGCTATTAAATGTTGATTAATAATCTGTTGGGTTGTTGAGAAGTTTCTCCTGACTATTAAACCTGTGATGACGACTAGCATGACCTGAAAAGCTTATGGATAGTATTGAAAATCAACTTCCTTGTTCCTCACTGCATTGCAATAAACCGACTCCACTTCTGTTGGCTTGTTGAGACGTTTCTCCTGTGATGACGACTAGTAGTACAAGAACATGGGTTCCAACGTTGACGAGGTCAGAGTAAGATACCTCAGTTCCCTTTCTGACCAACATTTGTGTTAATGGTTTCTTCGGATATAAGATCTTTTGTTCAATTTTATAATGTTTTATTTTGTTCTATAAATCTCAGTCATTTATTTATATAGGTCCCACGTTTATTTTTGCGAGATTCATGCGAAATCCACATAAATAAATGACTGAGATTTATGGGACAGAATAAGACATTATAAAACTGAACAAAGGATCTGAACTCGTTTCTCTGTATTGTTTTTTTATGTCAAAAAATTTTTTTTAGGTGATAATGAAGGAGACACTATTTTTGTTTTAATATTATAACTCATATATCACTTCACATATTAAATAATAATTTTCCTTATTTTACATAAAATCAACTTATAATTCACATATTCGAATTAGAACAATGCAGTCTAAAATTCACTTCTACTAAACAATACGTGACTCTAGAGTTCTCCTATGAGCTAATCCCGTTGTAGATAAATCGAGGATATACACAAGAAAAGAAATTTCAACCATTAAGTTGTTGACAAGAGCGAAAAAAAAAAGGCCTCGGGCAAGACCGGTATAAATGAATCAGCTAACTCCAAACGCTAGTATGAATGAGCTTGTGAAAAATTAGCTGATTGGGCTGAATCAGCCTACCTAATCAACTGCTTACCAAACAGTCGAAAAACTGTTTAATATAAGTCAAACATCTCATTTGAGTCAAACAGCCAATAAACAGCTGAAACGCTGTTCACCAAACACGGCCCTCGTGTCTTGACTAGCATACCTAAAGTTTTGATTGTCAATTTTGTGTGTGTGTGCGTATCTTAAAACTCTTATAGAATTGTCTCCCCCATATGTTCACATGTATAATATTCAATCAAATGTTGCTTTCTCATGTGCCTTAAACAGTGTGAATTGAATCACCATTTTCTACAAACTAGTTTTGGCATTTTGTAGATAAAGAGTAAACAACGATTCTAGTTACGTATTAAGGGCAAGCTCAAGCATACATGACGTGGTGAAAAAGTCAGCAGCTCGGGCATACGTGATGTGTTGAAAAAGCAGCAGCAAACATTGACCAGCTATTGAAGGAATAGTAAGAATCAAAATTAAAAAATCAAATTGAATTGATTCAATCGGTTAATTTTTTATTTGGTTTATTTTAATAATTTTATTATTAAAAATTAATTAATTAGTTAACTAATTAATTAATTTTTTATAAAAATAAAAATAAAAATAGTTTCTATCTTTATTTGTTTCAATTTATTATATGAGTCGTTATTTTATCAATAGTCTTTCTACTAGTTATGAGTAAGGTTGTATGCTGGGAATCTCTTCAAACCTTGCATTTAGCTGGATTTTTTACTGGATCATTATTGTAATTAATGAGTTGTTATTTAGTTATTGTCTTATTTAATCTACAAAATAATATAATTTTGACTTTAAATGCATGATGAAACTAAATTAAAAAAAATAAGTTTTTGTTTTGAATACAACTTTTTATTTTCTTATATTTATATAATTAAAAAAAAGAATATTGAATGTCTACATAATAGATTAATTTTCAGGGTAAATTACCGCATCTCGACCTCCCGACTGATTCTACCATAGAGGTCAATGATAGACACTAAGGGGGTGTTTGGTTGGGCGTAATGAAAAAAAAGTATGAGAATGAAATGAAAACTTGTGTATAGCATCAAACTATCATTGAAGGGGTAACATTTTCATTACCCACTTCTTGGCAATCCTCCATTTCCTTAGTAATTGAGAGGAATGGGAATCATTGATTTATTATCCTCTTACAAAGACTTTATATAACTAATTAATAATATTTTAATTAATTACATTATATTTAATTAAAATATTATTATTAATTAAAATATAACTATTCATTAATAAAAATATTAATCAATTAAAATATTGTTATTCATTAATTAAAATATTGTTATTCATTAATTAATTACAATATAATTAATTAAAATAGTATTATTATTTAATTAATTACATTATATTTAATTAAAATAT
>JAOTAX010000004.1:30583725-30604139 GCA_025629825.1 Erythroxylum guanchezii
TTCAAAAGTTTAACATCATCCGAAATCAAGTTCACTGAAATGGAAATACTAGAAAGGGAGATTCCAGTAATTTTGTGTAAGTTAGAAGGAATTCTTCCTCCAAGCTTCTTCGATTGTATGGAGCATTTACCTGGCATTTAGCATATTAGACAAAACTAGCTGGTCCAATTCAATATCGATGGATGTATCCATTTGATAGGTAATTCAAATTCAAATTATTGTAATTGAAGTAATAATATGTCTTAACTATTAAATTGTAATAACCATATTTTCTAATATAGGTATTTGCATCACTTGAAGAAAATGTGAAAAAACAAAGCTAGAGTTGAAAGTTCGATATGTAATGCTTATTTAGTAGAGGAAGCTAGTACATTTTGTGGATATTATTTTAAACCACATGTTCATAAAAGAGAAAGAAAAGTTCCTTATAATGACGATGGGGGGAAGGAGTGATGCTGATGGTAACTTATCCATTTTAACATTTCCTAGACTAGCATATGGCTGTGTAACATGAAGAATGTTAACAGA
Organism: Erythroxylum guanchezii; assembly: GCA_025629825.1. Classification (NCBI taxonomy): domain Eukaryota; kingdom Viridiplantae; phylum Streptophyta; class Magnoliopsida; order Malpighiales; family Erythroxylaceae; genus Erythroxylum; species Erythroxylum guanchezii. Next base: position 30,584,254 of record JAOTAX010000004.1, read on the forward strand.
GGAAGAAATTGAGGCTATTCGCGGTTACATTTTATTGAACTATCAAGAGGATCAACCTTTCGTGTAGTAAGTTGAACATGATTATATCGATTTTCAAATTTTGTCTTGTTCATAATAAAATACATAATAATGTATTTAGATTATACGAGGCATTGTTACAGGAGATCATGCCAGACAGCACACAAGATGAAGTAAATAATGAGGTTGGAAGACACTTTCCACGATGGTTCGAGAGATATATAAGTTTCCACTGACAAATATTCTCATAATTGAATTATAAGATTTAAGTGTTGAAATAACATTATACTCATTGATATGATAATTTCTTTTTATATAGGCCTTAGAAAATCTAATAGAGAACAAATTCATTTGTGATCTTGCTAAGGGACCTCTGCGAACTGTTAAATCATATCCAGTGTATTTCATTAATGGATACAAATATCATATAGAATATCATGTTCATAATATGGCAACAATAAATAGTGGAGTTTCCATACAGGGAGAATTGATGGATTACTATGGTAAATTATTGAGGTACTTAAAGTTGAGTACCCTACATTGCCAATAAAGCGAACTGTGATATTTATGTGTGATTGGTTTGACCCGACTCCAAATGTTGGAACAAAAGTGCATAGCCGATACAATCTTGTTGAAATCAACAACCAAAGAAGATTAAGACAATTTGAATCTTTCGTGTTGGCTATGCAAGCAAAACAGGTGTGTTATGTCTCTTTTCCTAGCTTACGATGAGATAAGTTAGATTGGTTGGCAGTTTGCAAAATTAAACCTAGAGGTGTTTTTGAATCACATGGAAAAGGAGAAAAGAGAATTGAAAGTGAACCATTTCAGGAAGATGATTATTTAATAAATGCACCTGTCATATATGATGATAATGAACCTTTGAACGATTCATCTAACGAATATGTTGAAATTTCATCTGGAGAGGAGGACGAGAGTTAGAGATCTGAAGAGGAGCCGGATTTTGATTCTTGTTCTTCAGAAAATGAAGATGATTGTAATTTGCAATTAAGTTATGATAGCAATTAATTTGTGATTGTATTTGAATATTTTATTTGACAAAGAAGATCATTTCAAACTTCTCAATATATTGTGTCAAATATTTAATTCAAATTATTAATCAAGGAATGTCGACATGGCGTCTAGTTTTGGATGGTAGTAATTCATTGGGAGAAATGTGACAAAATTGTCCCTGCAGAAGGAATAAATAATGCAGCAAAAATCTCCACTTCTTTAGGTAATGATCATTTCCCTTCCATGGCCGATCTTCTACTTCAAAGTGTATAGTATCATCTGAACAACGTCACTTTCCTTATTATGTACATCTCATTTCCTTTTATGAAGCTATTATATATATATTCACATTTGATAGTATACATGTTGTTTTAAGCTTGCTTGAATCTTGAAGATGGCATGTATGCTGAAGGAGGCGAGAGCAATGTCACAACGATCGATAAAGGATTAGGGAAATCGGTTGCTTTGGAAAAGTTAGCAATTTCACATAGCTCATCTGGACATTCACGTACGTATGAGTTTTCATGATAGGTTCATTTAACGAGTATCTAATCTGACAATATGTAAGTTCTATACTAATTATGTTGTAGGTAAACCGTTTCGTACCGTTTCATCTACAAGTTTAGCAATAGCGGAAACGTTGTTACAAGGTGTTCAAAACCTTACACATGAGGAAAGAACTTTCATCGTTTCCATTGATGCGTTCGAACATGCCAGGACCCTTCTTAGGAATCCAGTCATCGGGGACTCATTTACCTTTACCGACTCTCATGTCACTTCGAATCTAAGAAAATAATTATATTATTGTGATTTATCTCTGCAATACACTAGACTTAGCTTTAAACTAATTATATTATTGTTATATGATTGTAACAATTATTCTCATGATTGAATTCAAAGTTTGTACTTCAATATGATATTCAACAAATTGCCTTATTTCCTTTTACATATATTGTGTAAAATGTTGGATTCAAATTCAAATTCTTATATTTCTACAAAATTCAATAAACAATAAATTTTAGGTAGAAATATGGCACTAAAAAGACAACGTGATGTAATGCGAACCAGGCTCAGAGGCATATTTGGAGGTACTTATTGTGAGGGTGGACCATCACAGTCTCCAGCTGCAACTAAATCACCACCTCCACTTCCAAGGCCTACAGTTGCAGATGAAGCATCACTTGCTGCTCCTGATGCTTAACCATCCACCATTCACACATCATCCACTACCCTTATAGCGGATGAAGGAGACAATCGCCAGCCTGAAACTGAGGGACCTAATGGAAGAAAGTATATAAGAATAGTCAATAATTTGTAAGTGAAATTACATGAAACACTATATATGTTTATAATTAAGTTATAAGTTTAAATTTTTGCAAATGGTATAAAATTATTTGTTCTTATATTAGGTTGATTCCGTCTGGACCATGTTCCAAAAACATGACATCTACATTTAAGGAGAGGATTGATCCTAAGGGTTATGTATGGAATAAGATCTCTCAGGCCACAGCGGCATTTTACTTTCAAGAGTTTGAGGTACAATATGCAAATAATTTTCTTTTTTCATTTATTTGTATACATTAATTAGATAAATATTATTAGATTATAAGTTATTGAATTTTTTTCTTTTTATTTTAGAAATAATTTTACTAGATTTCTAGTATCGATGGGGTCATACATAAAGTATGAGAGAGGTGAGCTCGTATATGTTATCACGACTTTATTGGTGCGATATAAAAGGCTGGTGTACGACTGCCTTATATTTCTGAGGGTATATGGAGTCGTTGGTAGGAGTATTGGACATTACCTGAGGCAATGTTCTTCTCAGGGTGTAACTTGACCAATAGATGTGGAGGCTTAGGGGGAGACAGTCTTTCCGTTCATACAGGAGGATCAATTACCCACCACAAGCATGTAGAGAGACTTGTAAGTATCTAAATTTTACACTTATTTTCTAATTTTTTTTACTTTGTTGTATTTCAATTTAAATTGATGTGTGAATGTTTGAATGAAAATATGTGTATGATGGATAATAATCATGGTATAAATGTTTGGTGCCATATATGGCTGTGTTGAGTTATTTTCTTTATTCAACAGAGGGTAATATTATAAAAATATAGGAGACTCTACCGAACTTTTTTTAAATTCTGGTTTAACTTATAACATTTTATTGTTACGCAGGAAAAGTTTATGGGCATAAGGCCTTCACCTCGTCAGTTGTTTTTGCATACTCACACTAAGAAGCATGACGGTGTGACATTCGTCAACAGTCGATGTAGAGAACTGAATGTATGTGCAATTTATGCTTTAATATTCATTCTTAATAATTATCACTTCCTAATATAAGCATTGCCTCCTAATAGGACCAAATACAAGAAACCATTCAACGACAGTCTCAATGAGAATAAGCTGTTGATGAGAGTCAAGCATATTTTAATGCAGTGGGTGGTAGGGACAGTCATGAAATGATCTTCGGGCTAGGATCACTTGCGAACACATGTTATTTGCATTCCTCTACGTCCAGTATAGCAGCATCAAGTAGACGGTCGACAATGGAACATATCCATCAGCTTGAGAGCACAGTACAGACATTGACAAGTCAGTTGCAATAGATGATGGAGTATATGACTAAGCTCCAAAATGACATGGAGCAGTTGAAACGGAGGGATAAAGACTCAGACCATCCGCGGTCACTAGGATAATAAGATTCCTGTAGTAATTTGGTTTGAATTTATGTACAATTTAATGTTTTTATTATCAATGAAGAAAATTTTAACTTTATATGATTAATTAACTTTCTATTTAAACAAATTAAATATATAAACAAATCAACAAATTATGCACAGATAATTTATAGCTGTTGAAATTATGCATTAATAATAAGATTATGAAACAAAATTGAATGTCGGGAATTTAAAAAAGAAAATTTAATACCTTTATGGTAGAGTCACCGACGGAATATTAGTTTTCGTCGGTATAATTAGTCAAATTTACTGACGTTTTATGATAAATTGTCGAAAAAATTATGGTACTCACCAACGGAATATTAATTTCCGTCAGTATAGTTAGTCATATTTACTGACGGAAAATGATTACTGTTGGGAAAAATGAACATGTTTACGTTTTACTCATCGACGAAATTCTAATTCACTGTCGATATACTTAGTCATATTTATTGTTTACCGTTTTTATTGTAGATCTGCAGACGGATTCACATAATCGTCTGTATATTTATTGACGGTAAGAATTTTTACCATCGGTAAATATACCGACGGAAAGTGTATTCTGTCCATAAATTTTTTGACGGTTAAAAAGTTCTGTCGGAAAATTTACCGACAGCCAATTTCACGACGCATTTTTTCGTCGGTGAATTCTATGGCAAAATTTTATTACCGACAGTATATTAACATTTTCCGTCGGTAAACAACCTTTTTCTTGTAGTGATCGTTTTCAAGTATAACATGCAATTCTCTGCAAATTACTGAATCTATAGAATCTCAAATAACTTCCCACACATCTTTGACTACCTTACACCGCTAAGCATGTCTAAGAAAAGAAATAGTAGCATTGACTAATCTATGAATCACAAGCTTGTAAATATCACTTGTAAAGTGAAACAAACTATAAGCACTAATATTAATATTCTATCAAATCAGGATCCGTGCTAAATTGCTTGCTTTCTAATTGAAGGCATGTGCTAATGAACGCATGTGCTAAATTGTTAAGGTTGTGGAAAGGATAAATCCGTGCTCAATTGCTTTTTTTTTGGAAAACGTTGCCGTGTGCGCTCAGCGCATATTATTCATATTCAAAGATAAAACGTCATACAAAAAATTTAGAGGGCATACTCCCATTCAAAACCAGACATAGAATTGGTCGCTCTAGCTATCTTATGAGCGATCTGATTCGCTGGTCTTTTAACAAAAGTAGGGGAAACAAACTGATGCTCATTAAGAAGAGCTTTACAATCCTCAATAATCTTCGAAAAATAAGAAGGAAAATATTGTGTGAATGTCAAGAATTGCATAATTATTTGACAGTCTATTTCCACACAAATAGGAGCAAAAGAGAGGCTTTTTATCCAACTTAGGGCTTTTCGAAAACGTAGTGCTTCACCTATTTGAGGATCCCTCCACCCTGGTAAAATCAGTAACTTTCCCGCATAGTTAAATCCCTTACAATCTCGGATCACCATTTCTAGTCCGTAAAAACCAGAAGATAAAAGCGCCACGTCTACATTACACTTGAACTGATTTGGTTGTGGAGCCTCCCATTTGGATGGAGGGTGTTGAATCTTTGCGGATGTACTGTGTTTCCTATTTTGAGCTATCGTCCATTCTAATAATGTTGTGGTGGCTCTTCGAAAAATAAAAGATGGTTCCTAAGTTTTCTGGTGCCATATAACTTCATTGCGGTGAGTCCATAAGCTCCATAAAATCATGCAAATCTCCTCCTTCTGTGCCTTCGTACAATTAGACATAATAGAAGCAAGCCAATGGTGTAATGTTACTGCAGGAGGCCAGTTTCAGTCCACAGAAAAGAGACGCCAAACAGAAATAGCAAAATCACAATGAAAAAAAATATGATGTTCATTCTTTGTGTCACTAGTACATATAGGGCAAATGTCAATTATGTCAATGTGACGTTGTTTTAAATTTGTTCTACATGGAAGTGCCTTTCGTAAAAGACGCCAGATAAATAATTTAATTTTACCTGAAATATGAAGCTACCAAATCTTCTCCCATGGGAAGCCTGTTTCTCATGACTGTATAAATGGATCCCCCTCATCCATTAACTATGGGTCTCGCCAAATCACAGGCACAAGGTCACATCCATGGGACTGTAATCGCAAGAGGTGCTACTCCAGTACTTTATGTCCAATTCCAGAAAGGGTAAAATAAGCTGCTAAATCCGTGCTTCTGCACTTTCAGTTGTAACCTTCTCATCACTGGCATCACGGTGAAGAAGGCCAAGGTCGAAGTACTTTATGTCCAATTCCAGAAAGGGAAAAATAAGCCGCGCAAACATAGAAAGCAAGCAATTTAGCACATGCCTTCAATTAGAAAACCAGAGGGAATGGAAGATGGATGCAATAATATGTTATCCTTTATAGATTTCCAGATAACTCATTTCATCTCCTACATCATGATAAGGCGTGAAGAAAAAGAAAAGCATGAGAATGAGAGAGATAGAGAGAGGAGAATAATGATTTTGACAACAGCAACAAGATCAAATTAGCAACAGATGAAACTATGATCTTCTTTAATACCTCTTCTCTAACACATAGAAACAGCCAAAACACCTCTTCTCTAACACATTCTCTAACACATAGAACAGCCCAAACACCTCTTCTTTAACACCTCTTCTCTAATACATAGAAACAGCCAAAACACCTCTTCTCTAACACAATAATATCACTTCGGTCTCCTGAACTCAACCTCTTCTTTAACGCCTCTTCTCTAACACATAGAAACAACTAAAACACCTTTTCTCTAACAAGTGTTAAACAATGCAAATAATTCAAATAAAAATGCACAAAATATTAAATCTAATTTTGCATGTATAATGATCATAAATTTATATACACAATTTTCAATAAATCACATATATGTAAGGAATTCTTGAAATATAATTATATCGTTTTTATTAATATTAATTTAAGGGGCTGGCGTTTCGCTCCAATCTTATATGGCCACTTAACATATTTTATTAATAAATTTATAACACTTATAACTAGAAATTATAAATAAATATTAAAATAAATTTTATATTATATTCAATATTAGTGTCATTTTAAATGTCTCAATGAGATTTTTGTAATGATATATTTTGTATAAAGTAATATATATTTTAAATTTAATTACTTAGTAAATTATGTAATAAATCAAATTGTGAAAAAGACATAAAAAGAATATATTAACTAAAAAGAAAATATACAAAGTTGTCTTTTTGTAACTTTTGGTGCATGATTCATCACACCATTTTAATGTTGAATTTTGGTGTCTTCCTTGAAGTAAATTTACTGCACCAAAACACTAAATTTGATATCTTGGTGCCTTTATTGAAAATGTCCTGAGGATCAAATTCTAAAATTTTCTTGCAAGTACAAAATAGAAACATAATAGGATTCAAGACAGAATCTAATTACTTAACTGGTTTGGTCATACCAATACCACTGTCAATTATAGAAAGCGTCTTGTTGGCCTCATCAGGAACAAGTCTGAAGAATAATTCGGGCTAAGCATCAAGCTTACTCTTGTCCGTTAACCTCTTCTCTAACACATAGAAACAGCCAAAACACCTCTTCTTTAACACCTCTTCTCTAGCACATTCTTTAACACAGAAACAAAAACACCTCCTCTCTAGCACAATAAATAGAAATAAAAAACTGAAAATAAAAATTAAAAATTGAAAACTACAACAGAAAAATAGAAATAGAACTAAACGACCTCCAAAAGTACGGTTCAAAATTACACTTTTTGTTTAAATATGAAATAATGCATAATAAATTGGTCTAACAGACGATATTGTTCTTCAAGGAATATTCTCTATTCTGCATTAAATCTAAGTGAGATAATTTTCAATAAATAAGAAAAGACAGCCATGTGTTAGATTAGGAAGACACGGTGGAGGGACATGGAAAGGAAAGAAATTGAGATATACACAGTGTATGAACGGGCTGAGGTGGTAAATGTTGGGAAACGAGGCTTCAGCCGACCAACACATGTGTCGACAATAAGGCTGACGCGTGGTACTTGGCATCCAATAATATCACTATGTTATTTTAATAAAATAAATAATTTATAAATTAATATTTATTTGAAATATATTTTATTTATTAAATTTTATTTTATTTGAATATTTATATATTTTAAATTTAATTATATACACTTTAATTATAAAAATTAAATTAAATTAAATTATTCATAATTTTATTGTTAATTAATTTTAATTTATTAAATATATAAATATAATATTGAATTAAATTATTCATATTTTTATTAATAATAAATAATATATATTTAAATGATAGTAAATCAGATTATGAAAAAACAAAAATAAGAAACAAAAATGATTTTTTTATAGTTTTCATAATTTTTGAATACTGGAATAAACTAAAACATCAAACAAGATTTTTTTAAAAATTTAAAACAGAAACAAAAAATAAAAAATTCCTCTTAATTTTCTATATTGCAATAACATATGGAGAGTCTATGACGTGTGGACCCCTGTCTTATTCTTCTTTTTTTTTTTACAACAGGAAAACTACTACACTAGCTTAAACTAAATTAACACTCTCGGGTACAAAACGCCTAAAGCATTGCTACGGATGAGCTCCTGGACTCCAAAAGGGGGCTCATGAAGGAAGTAAAGGCCCGGGCTGTAAACTCCAGCGAGGCGAGCTAGGCTGTCCACGCGCTGGTTGCCTTCCCTAAAAACGTGCTGGATCTACACCGTTCACTCCTTGTGCAACAGCTGTTGAATACCTGTCACCAAAACAGAAACTTTAGTCAGTCCCACCAAAGGAGCAGAAAGAATATTAATAACCTCGAGTGAGTCAACTTCGACCACAATTCGGCGATAACCCAAATCCCAGGCTAGAGTGAGACCCGAGTGCACCCCCCATAATTCTGCCACTAAAGGCGAACCCCGATCGATGGTCTGGTGGAAACCGCCCCTCCACTCCCCAGTCTAATCCCGAATCAGACCCCCAAAGGAAACCATCTGGGTCGTGGGGTTCATAGCTCCATCACTATTGACTTTCACCCAGCCCGCCTTCGGTTTCTGCCAACCCACGAAAGTCCCGCCGGAAGACTGTGTACAGGAAAAACGCAATTCGCCATCATCCTGTCTCAGGCTATCCATTCCACGTAATCCATGATAACTCGGTGTCCTTCTTCTAGCCAAGCAAAGCCCGGCTAAAAAATGCTCCGGTTCCACCATTGCCAGAGGAACCAGCAAGTGACCCTAAAGACCGTGGCCCACACTTCCTGTTGCACCTAGGCATGCTGGGTGAGGTTACTTGACAACCAAGAGTCCACCTCCTGCTGAATAAAGCCCACATTCACTACTGTCGGTGGGAACTTACACCAGATCGCTTGAACACGAGGGTAGTCTCGAACCACGTGGGCAGTGTTCTCTTCCTGCCCACAGAACTGGCTACTATTATCAAGGGCAAAATAGCGGGTCACGCGTTGGAGATTTGTCAGGAGCTTGTGGTGAGCCACCAGCCACGGAAACGAGCGAATGCGCTGGGGGCCCGCCCATTTCCAGATAATTGCGCACAGGCTGTGCCAGCTGTCCGGGGGAATGTCCTCGATAAGTTCATATGCAAACGCCACAGTGAACCCACCGTGGAGGGTAGGGCCCCACTGTAGGCTATCTTCCTCCATCCTCCCATCAACAGAGCTTAAGTTCGCAAGCTCCAGGCAAACCGTGGTCCGAAGGTACCGTTGGAACGCCGGCCAATTCCACCCACCTTCTTCAAGCGTGAGATCTGCAACAGTAGCCAATCTGAGGGTATCCAGGACTGGAGCGGAAGCCAAGTGAATAAGAGGGCCCCACTCGACCAGCCAGTTGTCCATCCAAAATAACACCCGCCTCCCGTTCCCCATAGTCCAATGAGAGCCCTGTCGGACCCATTTCCAGGTCACTGAAATCCCTTGCCAAACAGCCTAAGCCCTAGGCCTGGAGAGCGTGAGGGGAAGGTGGGTAGTATCCAGCCGGTATTTAGCCCGAAGGATTTGAACCCAAAGAGCCGTAGGTTTAAAAATTAACCCCCATCCTAATTTTGTCAAGAAGGCGTCGTTCATAGAGCGGATGCGTTTGATGCTGAGGCCCCCCGCCTGCTTAGACCTACACACCGACTCCCAGTTGACCATGTGCATCGTACGGTGATCCGACGAGGAGCCCTAGATAAAGTTACACATGATTTTTTCCAGCTCATCACACAAATGGCGCAGAAGCCGGACCGTTTGCATAGTGTATAGGGGCAACGCCGAAAGGACGGTCTGGGTTAAAGTAACCCTGCCTGCTAGAGACAACATCCTGGCTTAACACCCCGTAAGTTTCTTCTGAGCATTATCCAGGAGATGTTGATAGGTGCGCCTGGTCGTCCGCTCATGGATCAAAGGGACCCCTAAATACCGGCCGAGGTTAGTCATGCAAGCAACCCGAAGCCCATGGCTAAGGCGGCGCGCAGTGTCTTGAGAAAAGTTCTTCCAGAAAAAATTTAGGTTTTGTCTTTGTTCACTGTCTACCCTGACGCGTTGCAAAAGGTGTCTAACGTACAAGCTATAAGTTGCACCTGACGGTCCTCGGCTTCCGTGAAGAACACCAGGTCATCAGCAAAGAAAAGACGGGAGAGGGGAGGGCCCGTGCGGCCCAACTTTAGCGGCTTCCAACGCCCCCCGGCAACCTCCGCCGAGATGAGATGGCCCAATCGCTCCATGCAGAGGACAAATAGATAAGGGGAAAGCGGGTCCCCTTGTCGGAGGCCACGCGCTGGCTAGAACGACTCAGAAGCAGAACCTGGCCAGACAACTCGAAGAGACGTAGTCGTAACACATTGCATAGTGACCCAAATTAAGGGTTCCGGGAGGCCAACATCCTCCAGTGTCTCCTGGATAAACAGCCATCGAAGCCGATCATACGTTTTCTCTAGATCCACTTTGATGGCCATGTAGCCGGTTCGACCCATTTTCTTGCGCATAGAATGGATCACCTCCTGGGCAATAATGATATTATCCTTGATATGACGGCCCGGAATAAAACTGCATTAAGTTGGCGCGGCTAGATGATCCATGAGACCTTTCAGGCGATTCACGAGAACTTTAGAAACAATCTTATACAACACATTACATAGGCTGATAGGCCAAAAACGGGAAACAAGAGTCGGGGAAGGGATCTTCGGGATCAGGACCAGAAGCGTGCTATCAAGCTCGTGATCCCAGCATTCGTTGCGGAAAATTTTCTGAATGAAAGCCACCACAGCCGGCCCCACCTTCCCCCATTACTACTAGCTTCTTCTTCCGCTAGAAAATGTTCCCAAACACCTGGCGGTTCTAGTGCTGGAGATGACCCGACAGCTGGGTTAAAGCGCTACTCATGGACTCGGCCGCTGAAGAATCCTTTCGCTTCGATTCGAAAGAAGAAGTCAAACCCTAAGGAACAAATAATCTCCTGAGGCCGAACTCCACTAATCTGGGGTTCCACCAAGGCCAACACGCCCGGTTTGTAACTACTTATATAGTGATGCAGAAGGGTCCAAACTTAGTCCCTCCTGCTCCTTCACAATTCCAAAAGAAAATCAACATAATCCGGGACAAAAAAGGAACCCTACCGCGGGTCATCCACCGTGTGACTTGCTTGGTCAACCCCGGGCTCCTCAGAGTCAGGGCCCGATATCTCAATCGACAACAAGTGGGAGTCCAAAGAGGCCTCCAGTCCTACCAGTCTATCGTGATATCGGGAGGGGTCGTAGGGGGGAGGTCCGAATGGTCAGTCTCTGTGCCGAGATCCTCCACTCCTTCCATTTCCTGGGGTTTTTTCGCAGGCGTCGAAAGCTGATCCGCTAGGAGCTGGGTGTCACAGATCATTTCCGAGTGGGTAGGGATGGTGACTACGAGGTTCCGATCAGAGAGCGTGTGCTTAAGTCGAATAAGGGAAGTTGGTTCGGGTACCAGTGCCGAGCCTGCGCTAGACTAGCCTGGGTCCACCCGGGCCTTCATCTTGGCTACTATACCTTTGCCTTTAGCACCCAAGGCAGAGCTTCGGGAGCGCTCAAGGGCCTTGGAGGCCCCAGATTTCTGGGGGGTCCGTCCGGTTTCCTTAAAACTAAACACATTTAAGCGTTGTCCCATTCCAAGGGGAAGGCTTGCGGTAGTCCCAACCAGAGTGGGGGTTGTCCCCTCTGCTACAATACCCTCATTTAAGAGAACTACAAATCGGGAGCCACCCGATGTTGTCCCTCTATGAGACGTACTAGCCGTTGTCTGCCCCTGTCCCATCGTTGCTCTTGGACGTCTGCGTTGCACGTTCCCATAGTCGTTAGACACCTCGGTCACCGACTGCCCTCCTTGCGCTTCCCCCTGTCCGCCACTCCCAGTCGCTGCTGCACCCACGTTACTCGCCAGCGTACCAGCGTGAGGTTCGGTCGGGACTGTCTTAACATAAGCACTAGGGGGATGACCGATAATGCCACACTTTACGCGGACTTGGGGCAGCCCCTCGTAGGAGATGAGAAACATTTCGCCATCGAGATCGACGCTCGGCGTCAACGGTCGGTGCAAGTCGATTTCCACAGCTATACGGGCAAACTTGCCCCTGTTGACGAGGAGCGTCTCTTCGTCAAGTCGAAGGGTAGTGCCCACCAGATCTCCAATCGCCGACAGAATTCGGAGATGGTACCGAGCAATAGGTAAGTTGGGAATACGAATCCACACTACAGCTCGGGTGATCGCGGCTTGGGATGGGCGAAAGCTCGGGCTCCAACACTGAACGGCGACCACCTGCCTGAAAACCACCCATGGACCCTCGGTAAGGACCCGGTAATAGTCGGCTTGCTCCTGAAACTTGACGAGAAAAAACTCGTTGTCCAGGTCCACCATCTTCATCTTCCCCCGCAACTTTCAGAGAAGCTTCAGCTTGCTGCTTAGCACAGAAAACCCGACTCGACGGCCTAGAACCTTCAAGATAACCACATGCTCCCATTGCTTGTCAAGCTTAGCTTTCAGGTTGGAGAGGAGGATGTTGCCTCCTGGGTCACCAACTACTGGCGTGATATCCCCGTCCTCAATGTCAACATGATCCTCAGCAAGCCAGCCCGTCTATACCTCAGCGCCGCCCTCCGCAGGGCCCCCTGTTACCGCTGCGAGATAGGATGGCTTGGGCTGCGCAAGGTCGTCCTTGCATTTGCGAGTGCGAGCCTTCTTCGCCATATGACCCTCCGGATCAAAAGACGCCATTTACCTCGGTGTGCTGGCCTCGTCCACAGCTAAACACTCCGTGTGCAGACCCTGTAAAAACTGTAAAACTGTAAAGACGTTAACCCCATACGTGGAGAAGACTCGGGCAACCTTGCATATACTACTTCGACCTCCGTTTTTCAGTACACATTTAATAAGATGGATTGTTTGGTTATATAAATTTATAATATTTGTATAAAAATTTAAATTGATTTCACCTTCAAGATAAGGATGACAAAAAAGATTCTGAAACTCTACTTTATAATTGTTTTTATTATAAAATTTCTATTAAAATAAATTTACCATTTATTTAAAGCTAATGAAAAAATCAAATTCAATCTAATTTAAATTTAGAATTGTTTTAAAATAAGCTCATTATTAATAGAAATTACCTTTTGCTGAAAGTTAACGAAAACCAAATTCAATCGAAATTAGATTAATAATTTTTTAAAATAAACTCAAATTAAGAAGAATGTCAACAAGAACTTAAATTAATCTTTATTAAAGTTGAATTAAAAATTATTTTATTATAAAACTTTTATAATAATATGCATAACATTTTGATACGAATTACCTGATATGAACGGTAAAAGTGGCCACATCCAACCCTCTTTTTCTTTAGTTTACCCGTGGTTAAAATTTTGATTCATATTTAAAAATTTTGTTATTTAAAAAAAAAGGTATTTTTAATTTTAGCTAATCTAATTAAAATCATTATTCTCCTCTCTCTATCTCTCTCATTCTCATGCTTTTCTTTTCTTTGCGTCTTATCATGATGTAGGAGATGAAATGACTCGAGTTATCTGGAAATCTGTTAGCAAGCAATTTAGTTCATGCCTTCAATTAGAAAGTTTTAGGGGGAATGGAAGATGGATGCGATAATGCCTTCAACTAGAAAGCTTTAGGGGGAATGGAATAGCAAGCAATTTAGTACATGCCTTCAATTAGAAAGCTTACGAGGGAATGGAAGATGGATGCGATAATGCTTCAATTAGAAAGCTTTACAATAGAATGTAATACGATGAACGATTTATAATAGAATAGAATGTAATACAGTGAAAAGTTGTTTGGGAGGGATTGAATGATTTATAATGTAATGTAGTAAAATGTTGTTTAGAAGATAGATGGAATGTAATGTAATGTATTTTAAATGACTATCATATCCTTTATATTAAAATGATTGTTGTAGGAGGTTTATTATTTTATTATTAATTATATACAATTTATTATTAATTATATACAATATTATTTTTAATTAATAAATAAATTCTATTTTATTTTATGTTATTTATATTTTAAAATAATTTATTTATGTTTTTATTTATATAAAAATATATACAAACAATTAAAGAATAATTTTTTATATATTTTCTATTTTGATTAATAAAAATTTTATTAAAATTTTTTATTATTAATTATATACAATTTATTATTAATTATATAAAATTATTATTATTAATTATTTAATAACTTTTATTTTTTATTCTATGTGATTTATATATAAATAATTTATTTATATAGAAATATATACAAACTATTAAAGAATAATTTTAAATATATTTTCTATTTTCATTAATAAAAATTTATTTATTTATTTATTTATTTTAGTAAATATATACAATTTATTCTTAATTATATAAAATATTTTTTTGAATAATTCAGTGAATTTATAAATAAATAAAAATGTTATGTACATCAAGAGATTTACGAGTGAGCCAATCTCTTATCTATACAAACTTACAAAGAGACTTAACAAGTGAGCATGAGGGTCCTATAAGGTCCCCGTGCCTATACAATCATAACAACAACCTAAGATTTCTCAGCCCACAAGATGTCCTTAATAAGGAACACCTTACTAAAGATACAAAAATCCTAGCAGTAGGTACTGTAACCTAAACTATTCAAGACTACTTACAATACAAAATCAGAAGTTACATTTTATGGAAGAAGACAACTCATTTTCAGATCACATTGTTAATATGTTTGACAAGGATTATCGAATTGCCGGGGAATGAAGTGGTCCTTCAGCTTCTTGGGTACCCATCAGGGGTCTAAGCATTCCTATTCTTGAGTTGTTCAGGGAGTGAATTGTTGATGCTTTTGACACCAAGCTCTTCAGTACTTTTTGGAGATTGCGAAATTCTGTATCATCCTCTCTTGCCTAATGCTAGCAATTGTTGTAGTCTCCTACTAGGTTTACACATCTTTACAACTTTTGCTCTTGTCGTTTTTGAATAAAAGCCTATCTCTTAGTAGGCTCCTGGGATCACCATTACATTTGGTTACCAACGAGGGAGTAAGCTTACGAGTGACCGACCCAACTAGTACCTGCAAACCAAATAGAAGAAACAAACAATAACCACAAAAAGTTACCTACTCTCAGTGTTTGAGCAAAGCTATTCCATTACTTGGAAGGTTATTTCAGCGTTGATGCTCCCCACTTCCATAGCTTTGTCTTTGAAGATTCGATGGTTTCTCTCTGTCCATATGTTATACACAACAACAGATAGCAGGATAACAAATGTGTTGAGGTCAATGTTTTGTGGTTTTGGGTTTGGTTGAACCAATTTTGGACGGATTGGAGAGTTGAAAAGTTTGGAATGTTTATCTGAAAGTGACTGGGATAGTGTAGCTACACAATTTCTGAAAAGGAGCAATCAAAGAATAGGTGGCAATTAGATTCATTGTTTGAAAAGCAGAGCGAGCAATGGTTAGGCACAAAGGTATAAAGTAGTTGATCTCTTGTTTGTAGCTTATTAAGGAAAGCTAACTACAAGATAAAGACATACCTTAGGTTTGTGTCTTGATGCCATACCAATTTATACCAAGGTACTCTCGGAGAAGGAGGTCTCATCAAAGTGTATGCTGAATTGTTGGTGTAAGTTTTTGTGGGGCTGGCCATCCATTCTAACCTATCCAGTTGAGAGCCATCAGGTTGATATGTTAATGGCTCTAGGATACGAATGGTTTCAATCGTGGCATCTTGCCAGTTCCATACATTGCCTCTGATAACATCAACGACTTTTGCATTCATTGGAAGTTCTGAACCATTGATAATTCTTAGAGTTGAGAGATCCTTTAGTATTCCTCTATAATGCTACGGGTCCTGCCATAAGAAAGTTGAAACACCATTCCCTATCCTAAATCTGAAATGGTTCCCAATAATGTTCCTGACCTGAATGAGTTTCCTCCAATTCCAAGAGCTATTACTAGTTGGTTGGGCACTCCAGAAGTTATTTCTTCTAATTATTTCTTCTAAATATAATGGTGTGAACCCATTTAAATCACAAAGCATCCCTATCAATAAAGAGGATCCAGATCCTTTTACCTAGCAAAACATTATTCCAAGTAGATAACTGTTTAATCCCTAGACCACCCTCCTTTTTAGGTCTACACAGATCAAACCACTTTACTTGACATAAGTTTTAGACACAACCTTCCTAGACCATAAGAAATTCCTGAGTTTTGACTCTATTTCTTTAATGATTGAAGTAGGAAAAATGAAATGGCTAGCCCAATATATCTGAAAGGTAGAT
This sequence comes from Erythroxylum guanchezii, assembly GCA_025629825.1. Lineage (NCBI taxonomy): Eukaryota > Viridiplantae > Streptophyta > Magnoliopsida > Malpighiales > Erythroxylaceae > Erythroxylum > Erythroxylum guanchezii. The sequence continues at coordinate 30,600,788 of JAOTAX010000004.1, forward strand.
AGAACAGAAGTTACCAACTGGAGCCTACCAGTATAGGACAAAGCCTTATGGGTCCATTTGCTAACTTTGGAATCAATTTTTTCCAATAAGGGGATACAGTCTCTCCTAGTCAATCTATCTGTTAAAAGAGGTACGCCTAGATATTTCATAAGGAATTGACCTCTTTTAAGGCCTGAAAGAGTTTCCAATTGAATGGCCCAATGATTCATATCAAAAGATAAGAAGAATTGACTCTTATTAATATTCATTTCCAAACCAGAGATTTTACATAAAGTGTTTAAGCAATTAAGCAAGGTATTCACCGAGGACAGGTCAGCGTGACAAAACATTAACAAGTCATTAGCAAACAAAAGATGAGACAGTTTGAGAGCTTTGCATCTCCAATGGAATTTAAAACTAGGATTTCGATCGAAGATTTCTACAAGTGCACAGAGTTGTTCTAGTATCCGCACACTGAATATTCCAAAGTCGTCTCTCTCAGGACCAATTCATTCATTATCAAATTAACTCTAATTATTTGCATGTTATTGGTAGAAAATTCTAAAATGTGATTAAAGTTGATTAAACAGTAATTGTAAGTTACAAACAGAAAAACAGTAAGAAGATAAATTAAGGGTTTAGAATTAAGGGTAGGGGTTCACCAATTCAAAAGATTAACTCATACAATATGAAATTGATTGAATGTTAGGCTATGAAAACAGTTGCACAACCTTACCCATAACTTTTCTCAAAGCATACAAGAGTATTCAGTTAGAGACACACCATTTCTCAATGTATGAACTCACTAACCAAATCCCTTAAGAACAAGCAACCTTAAGCTCTCACCCTAGTTTAGGATATCTCTACCTCTAAGTTCAAGGTGTTCATCTTCCTAGAGCATGGACCATATTTCACTCTTCAGTACATCATATGATTCCTAAGATTGCATCTACGGAGATCAAGCATAGAAACAACAGTGAGATTCAAGGAAGACAAACATAAACCAGAAAGTTTCATTTAACATTCAACTATCCATATCATACAAATCATCCTTCAAATGGGCTACATTCCTCACCCTAAGTGAGGTTTAGTTCCAGAACATTGCAACAAAAATCATACATATAAGGGAGCTCAACATTTAAGAAAGAGTAGAGAGAGAAAGTAGCAGAAACACAAGAGTTGCAACTCCCAATCCTTGGGGGAATCCCCAAAATTTCCTATCTTCCTCTTCTTTTGTGCCTCCCAAATGTAGTAGTCTCGTTTTCAGTGTCCAGCCCCCTTATTTAAGTCTAAACAGTGAGTATTTATAGTCCTCTTATCCCAAGAAACCTAATTTTTTGAAACAGAGAAAGTGCTGGCCACCAATGTCCGTTAAACGGACATGCAAATCTGTTTAACGGACCTTCTCGGGTCTAAAATGGTGAGTTACCAGAATATGTCCATTAAACGGACAAGTGTGTCCGTTAAACAGACCTTCTCGGGTCTGGAAGTTCATATTGCCAAGTGGTGTCCGTTTAACAGGCCTTCTCGGGTCTGGAAGTTCCTTCTACCATGCAATGTCCGTTAAACGGACATGAGTGTTCGTTAAACGGACATAGCCCAATCCAACACTTTCATGCTTTTGAGCTTCCAATTGACAAAATTTCTTCTCGGAGTCTTCCCAGAAGTTGTAGAGCTCGGAATTCTCTTTGTAATCATCCTTGAGTAGCTTTGATCCGGCATTCATAAGGAAAGTTATGCCTTTTACTCCACAATCTACCATTTGTACCTATCAAGCAACACAATCGAAATGTGAGAGAATTTACTACATAAAACTTCAATTCCACAAGGAAATGAGTCAAATTAAATCCAAATCATCCCAAAATTATCTACAACGAATTTGACTTATCATATACGTGTATAATTTATAAGGAAAAAATACAAGTTGTTGCAAATTTGCCCTTTTGTTTTATTCTTCCTCTACTTTCAGCTTTATTCCAAACATATAGCCCATTTTTCTTTTGACAGAACTACAAATGCTACCATTAATAAAGAGCTACTAGCATACAAAATGAAGTTTGGGATTCTAAACTGTTTTATGTCCTTATGTGATGCGATGTCACTGTTGATAGCTTGGAAAATTGTGAAGTTTTTTTATGTTTTTATGTGCTACAATGTTGCAGTTGATGCTATGACGAACATAAAGCATATCTACAAGATTAATAGAATTGACTGGCACGGAGATCCATGTTTGCCTTCAATGTACAAATGGACCAGTTTGAGCTGTAGCAGTAATGATAGCAATGATGAACTTTCAAAAATAATCTCCTTGTGAGTTTACAGTGGTTTTGAACAAGTAATATTTGATTGCAGATAAATGGAATATTATATTTTGCACACCACCAAGCAAGCATGTTAAAGTTTTGGGAATGCCTGTCTGACAAGCAGAGATATTTCAATTACTTATTCAGTTCAACTAAATCGTGATCAGGAACCTCAGTTCAAGTAACTTGAGAGGAGAGATAACTTCAACATTTTCAAATCTCCAAGCAATGCAGAACTTGTATGGACCAACATCTTTTATTTTGCTACTCATAGTATCAACTATGAATCCAAAAAATGTTATATCAGTTCATTTTATTTAGGGACTTGTCATTCAATGAATTGACCAGGACAATTCCTGAATTTTTGGGAAAACTTCCAAATTTGACAGTGTTGTAAGTTGATAAGATTTTATTCTCCCATAGAAAGTTTTTCCTCAGATGTATAATTGATTATTATTTTTTGTTTGCATTTGATGCAAAAATTTAAATGAGAATCAACTATATGGTGTAATTCCTCAAATTCTTTTTGAAAAGGTCAACATTGGTCTTTTGCAATTAAGGTTTGATACTTCTGTACATTTTTCATAACTTTATATAATGTACAAGGTTGTATCAAATTTACATGTTCGTCAATTATATGTTACCCTAAAAGATGCATTGTGTTTTTTTATGCTACTCTAATTAAATACCAGCTTTGATGGTAATCCAAATCTACGCCTGACTGCTCCCTATGAGAAAACGAAGAAAAGCTTGATCCTTCCAATTGTTGCATCCATTGTTTCAAACCTAGTGTTTCTCGTTCTAGGCACCATGATTATATTATGGATAATGAAAAGACACAGAGGTAAATTGCTTTCTTTTGTTTTCTAGATTTTTTGAGTAAACTACGGTCTTGTAAAAGCTAGGATAGCTAATCTTTGTCATTTTCTCTACAGTCACCAAAAGCAGTAAGGGTTCATTACTAAAATCAAAGAATCATTCCCTTACATACTCTGAGATTATTAGCATTACTAATAATTTCCGAGAAGTGATTGGAGAAGGAGGATTTGGAAAAGTTTATCTTGGCAACC
>JAOTAX010000004.1:30604239-30628477 GCA_025629825.1 Erythroxylum guanchezii
TTAATTACAATATTTTAATTAATTAATAATTATATTTTAATTAATTAATTAATTACAATATTTTAATTAATTATAGTGTAATTAATTATTTAATTCATTTCACCATAATTAATTAATTATAATGCAATCACTCTCATTCATTTCTCCCATTTCTCTAGATTATGAAAGGAATGGAGGATTGCCTAAAACTAGGAAATGAAACTCTTAGGTCTTCAATGATAAGTTTATACTAACTATTAATTTTCATTCCATACTCATACCCCTTTTTTCATACCCCTCAAACAAGCACACCCTTAATTTTATTCAATCTTTAGATGGTTTTATAACGACCAATTAAACTTTTTTAGTACATCTGAAATTACAATATATCCACAAACAATTCGTAACAAAATCTTATCTTTAAGTTTCAAGAATTTCACTTTATTATTATCTAAACACAAATGTAATACTTATTGGATAGCTAGATTAATAAATTTTCTTATTCAGTAAATATTATTCTTGCATGATGAGAATAAATCCCAATCGTCATTTTCCTTTATTTTTTTATAAAATATGTAAGAAATAACTATAATCTTGCACCTATATGATTTGATAATGACTTAATTCCTTGGGTTGTAACGTTTTTGTGTGCGGAGTACTCAATTGATGTGATTCGTAATCTATTGTGTCAATATAAAAATTTAAATAATGCGGATTCAAAAATACGACCGCAAGCCTTAATTAACTAACAAAAAATGACAAACATATATTTACAAAGCTAGTTTTTTTTTTTTTTTTTTTTGAGGTTGATGAGGTGGGAAACTTTGTAAATTATTGGGATTCATTGAACTTTATTATTAAAAAAAAGAAGCTTGTGGCTTAGGTCAATGATGAAATAGTTAATTAGAGGTAACTGCTTATGCATGGAAGCTTCTTCAATTACTTGTAAAAAGTAATTGTACTTTTTGGACTGTGATTAAGCGAGTCTCCATGTACATGGAGCTTGCTAGTGCGCTGGTCTAAAACTTCGTCATGAAGAGTGTTGAACAAAAACCATTGGATCACGTGTTAAACCAAGAAGATTGCCAATTAATAAGATAATCGAATTTGCGGTCTCAGTAATCCTCTTACGTTTTTTAATTTCTTAATATAAACTAAATGATTGAATTTAGGAGTAAGCATTTGGGTAATTCGGGCCAATTTTTCACTGTTCGGGTAAAGTCTGAATTACCCGAATTTTTTTTCATCTTACCTGCCCCGAACCCGAAATTTCATTACCCGAACTTACCCGGCCCGATTTACCAGAATTATCCTATTTACTCGGCCCGACTTACCTGAATTACCCGAATTATCCTAATTACCTTATTTCATAATTCTTTTAAACCTAATTCGAGTAATCGGGTAACTCGAATTTTTTTCAGAGTTACCCGTCTTGGCCCAAAAATAATTCGGGTAATACCCGACCCGACCCGATTTATCCGAATTTTAGCATTTTATTACCCGAATTAATTCGGGCCGACCCGAATAATGCTCACCCCTAATTGAATCATTGAAAACGTAGTTTTCTTTTCGATGCTAATCTTTGTGGATTAAGCAAATCATTTGTCTTTGGAGTTTAAAATTTAAAATTTTTAATCGGTATTAGATCGTTATAAAATCAGTTAAAGATTGAATAAAATTGTTCTATTAAATAATTTGAAAAAATTAATTATTTTATTTTGATTTATAAAAATTGATTATTTCAATAAACTAACCGAATACTTAATAAATTGATTATTTTTTAATAATAAAAATAATAAAAATAAATCAAATTGAAAAGTTAAAAATTGAATTTTTCGGTTTAAAGTTTTGAATATTACGTGGAATAAATCAATTTGATTTTTTAATTATTAAGATAAGCAAAAGGAGTTAGGTTATCTAGGCATGATTTGTAGAATCAGCTTGTCCAATTAGACTTAGCCACACTAACCATATATTATACATGCAAAAGTCACAAACATTTGGTTTTGTCCCTAATCAACTTTAGAGAAATCTACATGGAACGTATAAGAAAAGGCATTCAACTACGAAGTGTTACATACATACATGCACTGGATTGAATAAGATTTTCATTGCGTATGAAAATCTATGGAAATCGGTCAAGCCAATCTTTGACCAAATGTCACCAAACTCTTTAACTAACAAGATCAGGGCACGTGTTTGATGATGTTCAGGTTGCTTAGTGGTGTATTAATGATGGTTTAACACACGTTTGAAAGTCAAAAGGATAACCGATGACTAACCCACTTTCTGCCACTTTCTTGCCAATGCCCGTTAAACACAATTCATACAAATTAGAAGAGCAAAATGTACGGTATTTTGTGGTAGGTAGTGTTCTGAAACTCGAACCGATCATTCAATCGGAAGTTTTATTAGTTATCGGTTTAACCGGTCGAACCGATATGACGTCATAATTATGCAATACTTATATTTAATTATATATAATATTAAAAATACCAAAAAAAATACCAAAAAATAATTTAAAAAATAAAAAATTGTTGAACCGGATCGGTCCGACAGGTCAATTGACAGGTTTTCACCGGTTCGAACTGGTCTAATTCAAGACCAATTTTTTAGGGTTAACCGGACCGGATAATCGACCGGTCACTGATTAAACCGGTCGATTCGGTCAGAATTTGATAACATGGGTGGTAGGTTTTTTGGATGATCTATGACATAATAATTTGAAACACTAGGAATCATTATTTAAGCATAAGCACACATGTGATAATATCAATGGTTTTGACGTTCTTCAATCAAAAATTTGTAAACTAAAAGATGGTCAAATTTGTACCAATTTGTGATTAACATTTATGTCAAAGTTTAAATTTGATTTTTACAAAAGAAATAACTTTAAAGGTTAAATAATTTTATAATTATCATATAGTAATGAGCATGGAATTGGCAAAAAATATAAAGCTTATTCCGAAAAATCAAGCAGAGTCTAGCTCTTAGACCAAGATCACTTTTACATCCGATCATAAGAGTTATTCAAGTTAAAATCTGAAATAAGGATCGCACTGCGAGTTTATCGAATCAAGTCATCATTTGGATTCATCAAATTTCAAGACAAAATAACAACAATACTGTAATTGGAAGTGATCAAAGAGAAAGAGTTGATCATCATTAGGCCAACAAATCTTGCCAATACATGGTAATTAATGTCCCAATACACACTTGTATAATATTACATACGATAAAGACAGGCAGCATGTGAAAGCTAATCATTCTGAATTCTTACTTGTGAAACATAATTTGTCCTAATCTTATATAACAAAATGGATCGAAATAATGCATTAACGATGACAATGAGTTTATAATTAAAACATTCTATTCAATTAGCTAAACAGCCATTAGGGTACAATATGTAACTCTTTCTCTTTGATCACTTCCAATATGTATATGTAATTAAGTACTTATCAACAAAGAGGTTTTTTTCCCCCTCTATGGTACATTAATCAATGCTTGAATATCAAGCTACAAGCCTTGAATTAAGCATTTGAAATTGGATTTGACAAACAAAAAGTAGTCATCAATGTCACCTGACAACTCAAAAATTTAGGTACAACATATGCATCCAAAAGTTGTTATTTAACTTTTGAGTGTGGCAGATCGACATAGACTCCTCCATTCTTAATTAAAGTATTGAGTTCGAATCTTAAAAATAGAGTATTTTTAAAATTTTGTGAGCGATAATTTTGCTATTTATAAGGGTCCTATTTAGTTTGAATCTAGGTTAATTAGTTACCCGTGTAATGTCGAATATAAGGTAGTTTAATCAAAAAAAGGTATTATATAAGGTGAAACAAACCACTTTAAAATTTTCCAAAACTAAAGATTCCAAAAGTGATAAAAGGAATATTATTTATTTTTTAAATTGATAATTAAAAAGAAAATTTACTTTAAAATTATAAATACTATTTAAATTAAGTTTATTACTTAATTTTAAATCAATGACTTACCAAATAATTTAATATTATTACATATATATATATATATATATGATAATTTATTTAATTCGTACTTAAAAATATTAATATTAGAAAAAAAGTTCTTTAGCTGCCACTTTTAGTACATGCCACGCACGTTTATAACATGTATAGGAAAAAAATGATATAACTTAACTTGAAATTTAATATATTTAAAATTTAAATGTTAATTTTATATTAGACAATAAGCCAACCCTAGTTTAACGTATCCATAGAAATTTAGATCAAGCATTTGGTATTGTAGCAAACAGTGTTCTACTTCTGGTACATGGCAAGTAGTGCCTAACCTTGAGGCCACAAGAAATCATCATTGTCCTTTGGAATTGCCTTTTGGGTGGAGGGTGATTTTTTCTGTTTCTGTGTGCCACCACACACCCTATACAGTATTAATAGATAGAATTAATGTTTTAAAATTCGGACCGAACATCGAATTAGAGGTTTTATTTATTACCGATTCGATTGATTTGACCGGTGTGACGTCATAATTACGTAATAATTATATTTAATTACATATAATATTAGTAATATTAAAAAATAGAAAAATATATCAAATAATATAAGCAAGTATAAATAAAAAACGTGTGTTTTAGAAAAAACAAAAAATAAAAAAATTATTGAATCGGTTTGACCACCGGTTGGATTGGTCAATTGACTGGTTCATATTGGTCCAATTAAAAACTGATTTTTAAGAGTCAACAAGATTAAATAGTCGACCGATCACCAATTGAACCGATCGAACTGACCGATCCAATCTGAGTTTCAAAACACAGGATAAAATGGTTTTAACCACAAGGTAACACACAAAAACGTATAAATAAATGGTCTTGAATATAAAGTAACACAGGAAAACAAAAACAGGAGAATTGATCGTGCCTTTTTTGGTGCTAATTCTCAGTCATAAATAGGTTATTAAACATGGTCAACTAAATTTCATGTTGTGTCCAGCCAAAAAGTTCATTTCATTGTAAGTGTCAACCACATTAAAAGTTTCCGATCCACACAATTTATGGCTACCCCTAAGTCTAATTTTTGAAAAACAAGGCACTGACAATTTCCAATATTTGACAAAAGCCTGCAAGACTAGTCAAATTTTCAACTTTCCAAACCCAAGAAGAAGATAAGATAAAGTTAAAGATTTTGTTTCGTTGTCGTGAATTCTTGTTTGGAAAGTAATCTATATTATCAAGTTTTTCTTTTTTTTTTAGTATTTAAGAAAGTAAAAAAAATTAAATATAAAAAAATAGTAGCACTTTATTTGAATTTTAAATCTCACCACCTCCTTAGTATTTAGATTATTTTTCTCAAAAATTTAATCTAAAAAATACGCTAATCAATTCAACATTTCCTTTTCTCTCGACTTTACGACAACTCTTTTATAAAATTCTACCTCTTTTTAATTATTCTTATTGTTCTCCCGTTAATAAGATTTTGGATATTTTTGCTCAAAAGTTTTAATCGACAATCTTCAGATTCATATTTTTGCTTCTTACTTAACTTTTGTGTGGTTTTTGTTTGATTTATGAAAACAATTATGTTATTGCTCTAACTCTTTTTTTTTTTCAATCAGTAGCACTTTAGACTAAATTATGTAAGGCATATTTAAAGAATAATTAGTTTTTAAGATTTATCTTTGTAATCAGTTGAGATTTTTGTAGTATTTTTCAGTACTATATTTATAATATAACAGTATTATATGATTAGAATATCATAAATGAAAAAAAAATAGCATTTAATAATATAACTTGTATTACAAATTAACATTATTTAACGATTTCAATTTTTATTCGATTTGTAGGGATATAATTAAAAACTAAAGTCAAAATTAAATTACATTCCATTAAATATTGTTACATACTAAATACTATAATAAGAATCCACCCAACTTTTCTATTGGAATTCTTATAAGTATCCAAACATGTGAATAACTTTACTTTCCATATATTTATTTTCCAATGAATGAGATTCCAAATTCACTTTACTTTCTCGCCAAGTAAATGGGGCATTAAGTTATCTCATTTTTCTATTTTAGAATTATATCTTAATTTCAATATATTAAATTATATATATTAAATTTAAATAATTAATTCATAATTCTTTTTAATATTTTATTTATTAAGTATGTTTTTATTTATTTATTTATATTCTTAGTATTATTTTTTAATGTAGGTCATTTAGATACAATCTCTTCATTAGTCAGAGGTAAAATTGCATATTATTAAAACTCCCTAAATTCTATTTATCAATGAAATTTTTACTGAAATATTATTGTTGTAATGCAGAAATCTCATTTATAATGATAAAAGTCTAATAAGTGAATTTTATAGGATTAAACATCTCTATTTTTCATAAAATGAAATATCCCATTATTGAATTAGGTTTTTTTTAATACCATCTTAATATTTTAGTACATTTTATTGGCTCCTGCTCGATATTTGTCACTAATCAGTTTGTTCTTAAACCCAAGTTATCCATTTGATCTTGTCAAATCATGCTTGTGCTCACTAGATAATTAGGTAAAAGTTACATTATATGAAACTTTTAAAAATTTCCTAATTTTAAAAATATTTATTTTTAAAAATTATTTTTTAACTTTCGATTAAAAGTAAATACATTTAATATAAATATAAATTTCACCGCGATTTAATCAAATACTATTTATAGGAAAATTTAAATTAACTCTTAAATTTAAATTAAATTAATTAACTATAATTTAAATTAAGAATGTATTATAATTATTTTAAATTAAATTTAATTCTTTTGAGTGAAATTTAGAGTTAAGCTAGATTATTTATGTATTATTATTATATTTGGAAACAACATCTATATTATTTAGAGGTAAAACCGCTTACTATTAGGTCTTTTCAGATCTCGCATTTCAGTGAAATTTTTGCTGAGTATCGTTGTTATTGTATGTATTATTATTATACCGATATTATTTTTATTTAAAATTTAAGAAAATATTTTTTAAAAATTCAAAATTATAAAAAAGAAAAAAGAAAAAAAATAATTTTTGTACCAATAGTGCTTTGAATGTAGTCAATTGGATTGAGTGAGTATTAACAAATTCCATGCAATAACTTTGAAGACCATAACAAGAAACTCTGAGAATTTGTTCCCCAAGTTAATAATTTCTTATGAACCCAAATATTAAATGTGAATAGCCTATTCCTTTTTAAGCTCCTATGGTCTCTTCTCTTCCATCTCTTGCGTCTCTCTCGATCGATTGCTTATAAATTTGAGAACCAACCAACCTACCCTTTTTGCTTATACGGGGAACGCCTCCAGTTTTCAGTTCAACTATTTCTCTGCTTTCGCTCCCAATCCAACTAACCAATAAGAAGCACGCTGTACAACATTTCAGCGAACTCTCTGTGTGATGAAAGTGGAGAAGATAAAGGAAGGGTTCTTTTTAACTCTCAAGCACATATTTTGATTCCTCTCCTTGAAGTGTGGCCTGTGCCCTCCATTTGTCTTCAGGTTCTTGTAAGTGGCGACTCCTTGAAAGATCCTGTCTCATGTGATTGTTATGGCTGGTTTCTTCTTCTGGTCTTGGTTTAATGTTGGATTCTTCGTTGGCTGTCTTGAAGTTTATACATGGGAATGAGTTTATGGTTTTCTCTGTTTCATTCCTCTTACTTGTGTTTTACGTCTTGTTGTTTACTTCTTCTTCCATCATCAAGATCATTGCTTCTTTTATATGTTCTAAGTCTGGTTTGGTCTGAGGATGAGTTTCATTTGCTTCTTCCGTTTTCTATTCATCACTTTTGAGATCTTATAAAAGAAAGGCAACTTTTTGATTCATAATCTAAGTCTGTACCTCTCTGTAAAGTGCGCAAACATGGTTCAAAAAAATCTCCATCATCACCCAAAAGCAGAACCTGAAGTTTTCTCAATCTTTGTATTATCTTAATATTGAATTCTGTTTTTGGTTGGTTGAAGATTCTGATCCCTTAGCGTTCTTCCTGTCAACTTATCTCCATTTTCGTTTCAAATGTTCGTTTAATCTTCTAAACCATAGGTTCCTCTGTTTCGAGAAATGATATATTGAAACATTACCAGTTTGATTATGCCTTAAGTCATTGTCAATCTGTATTATTTGAAGTTCCTCGCAACTGGGCCTTTGACAAGTCTTCAAGACTTTTCCTTATTTATTTTTCGTTTAAAGGATCTCCAGAAATATCTGAACGGATAATCCATTAGTTAGGGACTTTCAATTTGGTTCAGATCCAGATTATGACTTGTTCTGATTTTGGTCGTCTTCTGTGATCAGAAAGCAGAGCAATGAGAACATATACGAGGAAGACCTCCAAGGTATGAAATCAAGCATCATCCCAAGAGATAAAATTTCGACCGTCCTCTGTTTTGTCAGTTTTCTGGGACTTGAAACCGATAAAACTCTATTTTGTGTGATTGATCAGATCATAGAGCCTGCATGGCCTAAACTACTTGTCAGGAAATGGCTAAATCTACGGAGTGATGCAGACGAGTTTCATTCCGATTACTCAACGCAAGGTAACCATTAATTGTCTCTTTTTTGTTTCTGAAACTTCGTAATCAAACTTGTATTGGTTCGAACTCATTTACAGTTCCTCTTTTCTTGTTTTGATCCAACCCAGACGAAACTGAGAGAAGAAGGAAGAGTTGTTCAGATAGGCATTATTACGTTTGCGTACCGGAAGATTGTTCAGGTAATGTTACTGTACACCAGCAGTTTCAGTAATGATTCGTTCCGGTTGACATCCTAGTACCAAGACTGTTTTGGAACCTCTGACTGTTTTAGAACCTCTGAACCGTCTGATTCATTGCTATATTAATTTTGATTCGACATCACTTTACCAGAAGTAGGGTTCTTCTCTGAGTGGTCGAAAAAATTGTTTTACTTGCCTAGGACTTGAATGGTAATGGAAACTCTAGCTAGGCTTTAGGTGTAGTTGCAGTTCTGATGGTTTTTCAATGGTTGTGATTCGTATCTAACTCAAGAGTCTTTTCAATACAGTAGCCACTGATGGACTAAGAACAGCGAGTCCAATTGACACGAAACCTCTGGACATCAGGTACGAACACAAAAACATCGACACAAGCTGCCACGTTTACTTTTGTTTTTTTCGACATGAACGCAAGATTTTTGCTCTGAGCAGTATGTTCGTGGGGACGTGGAATGTCGGAGGCAAATTGCCCCACGAGGACTTGAACGTGAAAGATTGGCTAAGCTCCAAAACTCCTGCTGATATTTACGTTATTGGGTACTCTTTTATATCTCTGTCACTTTCTCAGACACAACCACACACTGGTTAGATTCTTGTTGTTAAAGTGTCGTTACTTCGGTTGTTGGATCTAAATTCTGAACTGGATCGATTAGGTTTCAAGAAATAGTGCCTCTAAACGCCGGCAACGTACTCGGGGCGGAGGACAACGGGCCAGCCGCCAAGTGGCTGTCACTTATACGACAAGCATTAAATGATCAACAAGCCTGTGAAAAACCAAGACACAGCTTCTCCGATTTGATATCAATGGAAGATGACCTTGGGAGCGATGATTCTGAAGGATCCTTGAATTGGAGTTCCAGTTCAAGCGAGGACGACTCGTTCAGCCCATGTTATGCATCGAGCAGCCCAGTTCAACCATGTGGTTTCCGTCTAGCAGCAAGCAAGCAGATGGTTGGATTATTTCTCTGCGTGTGGGTTCGAGCTGATCTCTGCAAGTATATAAGCAATCTGAAGGTCTCTTGTGTTGGGCGTGGCATTATGGGTTACCTTGGGAACAAGGTTAGATAGATCGTAACGTCTTCGTGCATTTAACACTTCTAGTTTTCAGCTACGTCTGTTCGTTAGGTCAAAGGTTTTGCTTACATTTATTTTCACGAACAGGGTTCGGTTTCTGTTAGTATGACACTGCACCAGACGACGTTTTGTTTCGTTTGCACACACTTGACTTCTGGTGAGAAAGAAGGAGACGAGGTTAGGAGAAATTCAGACGTTACTGAAATATTAAGGAAAACAAGGTTCTCTCATTCTTGTACTACAAGTCCTAAACGGTTGCTTCCTCATGGAAGCATATTAGAGCATGAGTAAGTCTTTTTTTTCAAACTCTGGTTTACATTCTCCCAGGTTTTTGGAACTATCCTCCTTAAACTTAACCTTATTGTTCTGTTTCATAATCAAAATTCAGCAAGATTATATGGCTTGGTGACCTGAACTATCGACTCGCATCTGGCTGTACTGAGACAAATGAGCTATTAAATAAGAATGATTGGGAAGCACTTTTGGAGAAAGATCAGGTTAGTTACAACTAGTTTATACATGACTAGATTGAAGATTCAAGTTTGTACAAGAAACTAAATGTATGTGTTCTTCGATTTAGTTAAGAATAGAACAAAAAGCCGGTCGAGTATTCAAAGGTTGGGAAGAAGGTGGAATATACTTTGCTCCAACTTACAAGTACCATATCGATTCAGACCATTATGTAGCTCAAACCTCCAAGTCTAAAGACAAACGTCGGACTCCTGCTTGGTAAGAAGTATTGGCTTAACATGTTTTAAATACTGTTTGGTCGGCAAGGAAAAGTAAATATAACGATGTTTAATAAAGTAAGGCCGAACGATGACAAGCCGACCATTAATATTCTATGTTGTTGCAGGTGTGACCGAATATTGTGGAAAGGAGAAGGTCTTAAGCAAATGTCATACGTTAGAGGAGAGTCGAAATTCTCAGACCACAGACCTGTTTCGTCGTTATTCTCAGTCCACGTTGATATGGTAAACAAGAACAAACCTAGGACAAGCAACAGGCCTCCACCGAGGTATTCAACAAGTGCTGTTCTACAATCAGCGTGCGTTAACAAAGTACAAGCAGAAGAGTTGTTGTTATAAAAGGTCTGCTAAGTGTATAAATTGAGCATTGAACCAGAAACACCAATGCACTTCCATGATCCTTCCCAACGTTTTTTAAAGGTCTGGAAAGGCGTGCACGTGTGATCCTCGTATGTTCTTGTCCGGATGGAGTACTTTTAACACAATTCAAGCTAAAGATAAGGGGAATGCTTCTTTGTACATACACGGTGGATGAAATGATACATAATGATTTAGACCTTTTCAAGTGGAATCTGAAACTGGTCGTGGCGGTGGATAACATTTGGATTAAAGGGTTTCGAGTACTAAACTGGACAGGAACATAGTGTAGTGTCGTTGAAGCTTTTTCATTTTTTGCAGACAAGTGGTTTCTTTTAGTTCTTCTAACTTTGTTGGTAGAGAAATGGTTAAAGATTGGGAACAAGTATTTACATAATCAAAAGAAGAGGTTTGGGAGATCAGATCTTGTGACATGTTTGATGGGAATTCTTTAATTGTTTTTCTTCAAGCTTACTCAAGACAAGACAACCTTTTTTGTTTTTCTTGTCAGTTTTGTTTGGCACTGCATCAATTCTTCTAGTGCATGTACCTATTTAAAATTTAGAGTCAGAGCTTTGTTTCTTATAAAAAACTTATTCAACTCGAGTGAGAATTAGTTCAAGTATAAATGGCTTAAAGGTACCTTCTCATAATTGAAACCCTTTTTAAAACACCTTATACAAAAAAAATAAAATAAAAAATAAAAAATTCATTCGTTCCTTAAACTAACACCATTTCCTTGAGGATACTACTTTCGGTGGATCTGCGCTTCTGCAGCTCATTAATAATTACCTACTTCCAGGTGACAGATAGAAAATATTTTTTTAATACATTTTTTATCATTTATTTAATTACTAAAATTTATGTTTTGTGGGTGTTTTATGCTAAAAATGATAGTGTAAATAATAAATTATATTTAATATAAATTAATTTTTTACATTTGATTACTATATTTTTACTTATTAATAGTATTATAAAATTAAGTAAAATTCTAAATTTATAAGATGATTTATCCTTCTACAAATTGGACTATCTAAAAAAAAAGAAAAATAATGTAATTTGGCTCGTAAATCTTAGTTTTTTATGACACATGCTTTCATTTATTCATATGCTATTTTAAAATTAATCAATTTTAGAAGTAACTTTTGTACTAATTAGACGTAAGATTGTGTAATATTAAACTTTCCCCGACCTCGCGTATCATTAAAATTCATGCCAAATGTTGTTGTATTTTAAAATTAATTAATGAAAAATCTTAAGCCTTTGATAAAATGAGTTACCTAATATTATATTTAAGTATTATTGCCTTATGAAGACCCAGTGAGATAACTCTATGGATGTGAACACCGATTTATATTGGCGGATACATATCGTACTGGATCAAAATCGGTACAAAATAAATGGTCGGTTATATTGAGTTTAAATCTTGATTAGTACCGACCCGTTTTAGATAATACCGGTCGATACCGACCGGTATCCAAAATATCAGTTAAATACCGGTTGGTATTTAAAATTCAAAATACCAATCGGTATTGAAAATTTTAAAAAATATAGGAACTTTTTTACAAAATTTTCTAAAATCTCCCTTCTTCCCTCCTACATCTCCTTCTCCTTTTTTTTTAAGTTTTTAATTAGTTATTTTATTTACTTCAACTTTTATAATTATTGTGAATTTTTATTTTTTATAAAAAATAATAAATATTTTTATTACTAATAATAATTATAAATTAAATAGAAATTAAAAATGAATTATTTTTATTTAAATTTATTTTAATATTTTATATAATATTTATTAATAAAATATTAATACAATTATTTTTTAAATAAATAATTTAAAAATTATTATTTATTAACTAATATTTATTATATATATATATATATTTAATTATTAAATAAAAATTTACTTGAAATTTATATATTTTAAAAATATATTTTAAATTTAATTACATTTATTAATAATTATTAAATTAATTTTATAAATCAAATTAAAATTGAGATTATTATTTATTATTATGATTTTCAAAGATATGTTTAAAAATATACAATATAACTGTACAATATGACAATAGACTAGTTTGTAATTTAAAAAATTCAGGGACTATTTATAAATTTTAAAAATTATTCCAAATGATATCCAGTATTAATTGGTACCAGTATAGTACTGTACCAGAACCTAATTTCGTATAAATATAAATTATAAATATGAAATAATAAAATCGAATAGACAAATTAACAAATTGTGATTTTAAGGTTTCAAACTTATTCCCTAGCCCCGCTGAAAACGATATGACGTCGCGCTCATTAGCTCCCACCGCTTCGTCGTAGTTACGGTTGGACGTAGCTATGTATACAAGCATAGCTACAAGCGAGGCCCATGTAGAATCCAAATGGCTTCCACCTCGAAACTCGATTCGAACTCCCGCCACGTGTACGGTTCCGATGAAAGATACACAACTTGGATCATGCGACTCTCCATCTCACGTCATCTCTCCCAAACAGCAGCGAGCCAAAAACGGCTTGAACTTTCCCCAGATCTCCCCGCGATCACGAGCGTGGTCCGTACAATCACCGGCTTGATTTTCCGGTCACCGGTGAACGAAGTATCTCCGAACTCCGAGAATGTATACTGATGATTTTAATAGTTAAGTTATTTTCACATTTTATATATACGTCTTTTCATTTATTGTATGCAGTGGTTGGTTTGATTCAGTGAGCATTAGGGTTAGGGTTCACATTATTCTTTTACTTTTCTGATTGTTTTCTCTTAAATGAAAAGTGTAAATAAGTAAATTTGTACTAAGTTAGACGATCGCATGGAAATGCTGTGAGACACTTGAAACTAATTAAGGACTTCGAAATATTTCTCTGTGTTTTCGTGTAAGGACTTCGAAATATTTCTTTCTGTTTTCGGGTCTCATGTCATTTTCTCTTCTGTCTATTATTGTATGTGTTCATATTTTTCTCTGTTTTCTTTTGATTGGCAGAGAAATTGCATTGAGCGTCATTTCCCGAGACTGATAGTTCTTCCTTTAAGCTGGGCTGGTACGAGCTTCTAATAGTCAAAGAGCATTGATTTATGTCATTTACAGATCAATTGCGTCGTGGAAGATCGAGATTTGAGAGAAATGGTAGGTTTTGTTTCAATCTTAGTTGCGAGCCTTGCGTTTAGCAATGTGCAACTGGTGTTACTAATTTGGTCATTATATTTGGGAACTGGGAAAATTGGAGTATCTTTTTATTGGTATCACGGTTAGTACTTTGTTGGAGTGGAAATGTGATGTGCTTCCATTGCGTGCACTTGTTGTAGGGAATGTTGCTCTCTGATTCAAATATAGGCTACGACTTTTGGATGGGCTGCCCAGATTTGATTTAACGATGTTCTGCTTTAGAGGACTTTTAGTTTATTCATTTAAATTCTGCATCTGCTGCTTGTTGTTTCTCATTGTCTTGCATATGTTACCTAAGGGCTTTTAATATCAGGTTTTGAGCTTGATGGACACTGGTCGTTATTGTGAATAGAGTTATTTCCTTACCATTCAGCTTAATTGCTTTGAATGACAGATTTGGAGTCAGAAACTGCTCACTTTTTATTTCTTTTTGTGGCGTTTTAATTATAGTTTGAAAATTGGATCTGGAAAGAAGGGTTTGACTTGTAATTTTTTCTGTGTTATTTCTGGAAGTTTTTGAAGAGTGGTAAATTTCATCTGAATGTAAACATTATTGACTTATAACAGAAATGCTTGAATTTTTGCTTGATGTGATATTGAGCTTGAAAGCTTTTGCAATTGCACATTTTAACTGTAGTCTTTTGGTTGTATTAATCATGATCACATTGTCTACTGGTTTATAAATTTGGGCTTTCTGGTGTTTGACCTTCTTTTATATATTGGTATTAATGTTATTTTGATTCTTGTGATCATATTAAATTCATGCTGTAATCTAGTTATAGGTGAGAGACATGCAAATGATTTTGATATTATATACTGATGATAAATTATCATACTTGGCCAGGTGATCACATTGTCATTGTAATTTCTTAGAGTAATGATTAAGAATATTACAAAGGCCTTCCTTTAACTAATTTTATGTGGTAGTATTTCCAGAATCAAAGTTATTGGGTGGAAAAGGACAATGCATGTGGGAATGACAATGAGATAAATCGTGACAGTTCTTCTAGATCTGAGCTGAAGCGTTCTCATCAATGGTTTATGGATGGTGAAGATGTGGAGGCATTTCCCAACAAGAAACAATCAGTGGGGTTTCCAACAGCCAATTATTTTACAGGATTATTGAACTCAAATGTCCCTTCATGGGGTAACACTTCTAGTTTTCAGTCAATTCTCAGTCCATTAACAGAATGCTTATTTGATTCCGAGTCAGTTAGGGCTGTCAATTTTGATGATAGAAACATTCTATCAGTTAGCTCAGAAAAAGTTAGCATGGGGAGGAAGGTAGATGGAGATTCATTTGCAAATGATTTTCCATTTGGGTTATCTACGTCTCATACATTGGAAGATTCTAGGCCCGGTTTAAACTTTGGGGGAATTAGAAAAGTGAAAGTAGGCCAGGCTAAGGAGTCTGAGCATCTGCTGCCTATATCCATGGAGCATGTGTACAACAGGGTAGATAATTTACCCATATTGTCCACAGGTCATGCTTTCAACAGGTCAGATGAAAGCACCGTTTCAATGGGTCTTGCCTATAACAAAGAGGTTGGGAATATCGTGTCCATTGGTGACACTTATGAGAGAGAGAATCATATTTTTATGTCAATGGGGCAGACCTATACTAAGTCAGATGAAGCAATTTCACTGAATGAAGCATATAAGGAGAAAAATAATGGTATAGTGATGAATCAAACTTTTAGCAAGGGTGATGACAGCATTATATATGTGGGTCAAGCCGGCAAGACTGATGAAAATTCCATATCCATGGGGCAGATTCATCATAAGGACAACACTAGCACTATTTCAACTAGTGAAGTGTATAGCAAAGAGAATAGCAGTAATTTGTCTGTAGGTCAATCTTATAACAAGGGAGAGAGCACTATTATATCTTTCAGTGGTGATAATGATAACACATATCCCTCAAGAATGTCAAGTTATGAACTGTTAATGGCACAATCTTCTCTCCAGGGATCAGAATTAATGTCGGAGAAACAGTTGGTCAAAAGAAGTGCTGACGCATTGGTGTCTAGTTCCCATATCACTGCTTCAGGGCTAGAAAATGTTTCAAAGAAGAAAAAAGATTCAAGAACATCTAAGAAAATTCTGCCAAATAACTTCCCTTCAAATGTTAGAAGTCTACTATCCACTGGTATGCTGGATGGGGTTCATGTAAAGTACATTGCATGGTCGCGGGAGGTACATCTTAATTCTTATGCAGCTCAAAATGCTCATTTTTAATATCTTTGATTAAGATTTTCTGTTCTTTGTGGGCTTGTTAGAAGGAGCTTCATGGCTGCATACAAGGGTGTGGTTATTTATGTGGCTGCCAAACCTGCAACTACTCTAAGGTGAGGCCATTTCTAGAACACTTATATCAGGCAAACTTTAGTCACCATTTCTATTTTCATTCTGAGCTTTTTGGGAATCTTCTCTACGTGTAACATTTTAATGAACTGCTTTTATAGGTAATCAATGCTTATGAGTTTGAGCTACATGCCAATTGCAAAACAAAACACCCTAATAATCACATATACTTTGAGAATGGGAAGACTATTTATGGCATAGTTCAAGAGCTACGGAGCACGCCTCAGAATATGCTGTTTGAAGTTATTCAGACAATAACTGGTTCACCCATTAACCAGAAGGCTTATCTTCTTTGGAAAGGTGATGTCAAATATCTGGTTTATTTGTCTTGCTGAAGGCACTTCCAAAATTTTAGCTAATGCACTCTTCTACTTGTTTTTCAGAATCCTTTTTGGCTGCAACTCATGAACTTCAACGTATATATGGAAAAGATGAAGGGACGTTATTGTCGTGAAGAGTTCTAATCAAATTGCAAGGTAGGATCATCTATGTTCTGTGCATAAAAGTAATCTTTTTCCCCAATAGTTAACGGGGATTACAGAAATTTGTGGCTACTGATGTTTGCACTTGTCGGGTTCACAGACCAAGGTGGAAGTAGGAGATCAACCTGATGCTACTAACTAGAAACTCTATAACCTGGTTATCAAACTAATGATGATATTGTGAATATCTTTTGTTGAAGGGTCAAAATTCATAAATGATGGCAGTGGATGGAGCTTCCCTTTTTTTTAAAAAAAAATATCTTAAGCTTTTTGTCCTTGATAATTTTTCTCCGATGGGTTATTTATTCATTTCTGGAAATTAATTTTCTTTTGCAAGACTTTATTGGGTTCCACTTTATCTGCATGGACGATCGTGACTTTGATCCAACTGTTTGAATGGTTAACTAATTTTAACTTAAACCTAGTCAAGTTATTGGTCAAGAAAAAAGTTGGCATCGGTAATTTATTAAAACCATAACTTCTTATCGTACCTCCTCATAGCTTTTTCCAAGTGCAATTAACCTAAGCATTACTTACAGGTGTCTTTCAGAAAAAGGGTTCTATGTTAATTAGGGATGGCAATAGGCCGGCCCAGTCAAGTTTTAAAAAAATATTTTTTTGTAAAATTAAATTATAAAACGATATCCTTTTTTTTTAATTGGTTGAAAACACCTAAGTTTGGGCCCAATTTTCACCCCTAATGTTAATTGCTCAATTGCACTAAAATATGTGTTGTGTATGCTGTTCAAACTTAAGTGGTGTGAAACATAAGATAAGCTAGCATTACACTGTAAGTCGTCTATTAGAAAGGATCTTTGAAACCATTTTTGCTCTTTAACATAAAATTTAAGTAATTTTCCTTTTTATTTATCATACCAATTAGTGAACTAACATTTGTTTCTGAAAAGATTACCAGTACAGATGGTGTAAAGGTGATGATGACATATTGTGAGGCATGTGGGCTATATTCAGGGAGAAGATGATAGAGAGTAAATCCCGAATGTACGATTAGAAACATGGCTTGTTAGTCATGCAAACATGGCTGGTTAAATTTTGTTTTGTAAATAGTACTTACCTAGCTTAATAAAGTTGCAATGCTTATCATTTCATAAATGGTAAGACAAAAAAGGGTTTTAATCAAGCAGGTGAAAACTGGATATGCTGGATATATTGTTATCTTTTTTAGTTTCATTTGACCCCTGGATGCCATATCAAAAGTAATTCGGTTGTTTGTCTTCTTTTACTATCATAGCTCTATGATTTGCATTGGTTGTTTGACCTCTTGATCAATGTTCACTTGTCCATTGCTACCTGCTTCTATTGTTTGTTTCACGGGTATTATTTGCTTGTCAGTTGTTTGGGAAGAGCATGTGCGGTCCTTGCTTTTACCCCAAATTACAAGATAGAGGCCTGCAACTATGACAATGGCACCAATCATCCTGTAAAATTTAGAGTAGTGTCAGTTCTTCTTGGTGTGTAAACAGATGTATCATTTTGGTGTTCCTGAGAATTCTACTATTACCTTCCCAAGTACATTTTCTCTTTCAAAATGGTTGAGCTCATGACTGCCACAATAACCATGCATAGGGGACTGAAAGCTGTAACAAATACAGGGCCTCTATCCTTCATTATTATCCCCTGAATGTAGTAAGTTAGTCCTGAGCAGAAAACGCCCTGCACACATGCATTTTGAAATATTAGTTAGTGGCACACTTATTTTTATTATTTATGGAGTTGAAGGAACGGCTGTACAGAAGATAAGATAGACAGGGCCTTCAATGCCTCGACTCTGGTCGTAGAATTTGTTGTAAAGCATAGGGCTACAAGTACATCGAACTTAGCTACTAGCTGTTTCCTTCAGACAATATTTTGGGGGTATTTAATTGTTTATGTGCATACAGATTGAAATTACTTAAAACTTTCCTTGCATGGTTATGAAAAAATTCATTCCCTTGGAAAAAGTTGTGACAACATGTCATATGATAAGTTTGCTACAGATATTTAGTTGGCTATTCTTACACTGTAGACAGCTGCAAGTAGTTTGGTATCCCAATGTAGAGCCCATACGGTAGCATTTCCTCTTTCCATTATCAATGCCACTATTGCGCCTTCAATTGTTCCAAAGAGGCATATCCATGCTGTAAGAGATAGCTCAACAGGGTATGTTTTTAGTGTTATTGCCTGTGAAGTGATGAACCAAAGGGGAATCAATCTATAGTTCGCACAATTTATCTGCAAACTTTGTGTATGATTTTCTCAATTAGTCGCTTACTTGCAAAATCATGAAAGATGCCCAGCTAAAGGCGCCAGTGGTGATCATTAATGTGCCTTTAATAGAGCTATGAAGATTTGTCCCTCCAGTACTTCCTCCAGCAAAGGCCTTTCCTCTAGTCCAGAACAAATCAATAAGTGGACCTCTTATTAGTGTCATGATCATAGCCCCTGCAACTGTTGCTACAGTTCCTACCACTTTAGCTTGGCTGTGGATAGATCTAAGGGTCACTTTCTCAAGCCTGGGTAGAGAGAGTAACTTTGTCAGATGCAAGAATAGTTTCATTTTAAGATTATTGCTTTCAGGAATTTTATGAATCAAATCCTGATTAAACTTTTGTTTATGTATGGTAATGTTACCTGAAAATGCAAGCCATTACGAAGGTAATGGCAGGAAGAATATTGATTACAGCAGCTGCAAATGTTGCTGTTGTGTACTTCATTCCCAAGAAGTATAAATTTTGATCAATAACTGGTCTGCGCAGGGATAGAGTTTTATCATTTCAAAAGCCGTGATTAAGTTGAATGAAGAAGAAAATATTTGCATCGTAATTTAGAAAATTACTCTAGTAAACCGAGCAGCAATATCTTGATGAAGGTTGAGCGTGTCATCTTTGGCCTTACTTTCCTGTTAAGAAGCATAAGTGTAAATGTTATTCATCATATGCCTATGTAGGTGCTGAGTTTGGTGTGCATATGGTAGGGAGAGAAGAGACCTGTCAAGAATTACTGCAAAAGGGCCGATGACAATAGTGGCAACAGCATGACGATAGACCACAAACACATAATTGCTCATACCCTGATTTAATGCAGCCTTGGACAGGACGTCCATTCCTGCAAGACCAACTTGCATGAATATAACTCCAATGAATGGTTTTGCTCTCTCGAAACTCTCTGTTAAATTCTTCATCTTTCTGGTTCTCACTTCAGTCAGATACTTATGACTTGTATTGTCAAAAAGCAAGAACAAAGTTGATGTGAATATAAATTGGCAGCTGAATTTTGGCTTTATATAGAAGCCATAGCACTAGGGGTGTGTTCTATTCGTACATTCAGAAAAGGACCTTTGGACAAGTTAAAAGAGTCAAATTAAGAAGTTTTAAGACATCTGTGCATGAAAATTACTAACATTGCAAACATTCGCATTATTATGAAGATCACTGTTCCAGGGTTTTTCGTCTCTAATTATTTGAAAAAAGTGATCCTTTTGCTTTTCAGGCTCGAAGTTTGCAGAAAGAAGTTTGCAGTAAGTGCTTAATCAATCACCTACATTATTGTCTTTCAACCTATGGACTACATGTATGTGCTTAATAACATGTAGTTTTCTAAGCGAGGAAAGTGACAGCACCTTAATGGTAAACCACATTATTAAAGTAAATTGTTTGACTAGAAAGGTTTAATTGATAGGCACAAGAATGAAATGCATCTTTATGTGTCTAAGGAAAAATACTATTGGAATCACGTCTCACTGGTGTCAACTTTTTTGGTTAAGTAATTTTCTGAAAAAGATCAGTCCACGGTCAAGAAATCAGTGGGAAACAAGATCGCATTCATCTTGCTTTAAAGCCCTCAATATCTGTTTCTTTTATGCTTTACCTATTCTTTTATTAGTGTGCACTATCATCCACCTCCTTTCTCAGACTCCATTATCTCTCTGTGTCTATAATGTCTGATTCCGGACCCAATCAACGTGGAAAACAGTTACTTATGTTTATGTAGATGCTACTTGCTTCTATAATGTTTGATTCCTGAGTCCTGACCCACCTTACGTGGAAACAATTACTTGGTGGGTTTGGTTGGGTGATGATAATATGGTGTAGAAGCCACACAAGCCTTTGGTACTAACTTAGACTTGAGTGCAAGTGAATTACAGATGTAGGCAATCAACGAATAAGAACTATCAATATCAAGGGTTTGATTCTGTGTAGTGTTTCAGGAGTATTGAGAAGTGAATGAAATTGCTTGAAATGCTCCACTGATGAAAGAATTAGGAATCTGTTGTCATTTAGGTGGGATTAGTGAATTAATACACCTAGAAAACTACAAATTACTGGAGAATAATAACAATTCATTGGATCACAGAACATCCTTAATGACGTTAAAGATAAGAACAGGTTGCTGGGATTGGCTTAAGGTAGCAGAAAAGCTTAGCCTTCTCTTGACAGTTGACACTTCACTTTTCTTTGAATCTGCGTCATATTCTTCCAAAAGTAACTGTGGCATCCATTTTCTTTTTTCTGATACGATTGGGATATCAAAAAACAATAATTGTCCACTTGAGCTTCTTGTGATACGCTACATTCAAATGAAGGAAGTCGCCAAGACAGGTTAGTGTGCTATCTTAAGAGTACTTTTGGATCGGTAAATTTGTTCCATGTTCCATTACAATTTGATATCACAGACGTAATTATTTTTGTCTGAGAATAAATCTTATATGCACTTCTATCCACGTTTATATAGGTAGATGATCAATAATGGTAATTGAAAGAATTGATATGAAGGATATATCCCCTCAGTTATTAAGCCAAACTCGTGAGGCCATCCAGTCATTTTCTTTACATATGAAGTGTGTGAGAGCTCATATCCTCAAAAATGTTGGGAGTAAAGAAAATAGGTACAAAACCTCCAACTCCACCTCAAAAAGAACTCGGAATCTGCTTGTCTTTAGGTGTTGATAGTGCAACTATAGAACACAACCAATAATAAATTAATGTTGAATTGATGTTAAAGAGGAGAATATGTTGTTAGAAATGGAGCAAGGTTAGTGTAAAAGCCCTTTCATGGAAGTTTAAGCTAGGAACAATTAGAAACCCCATATAATACAGAAAGGATTACAGAGTTATTTGTTGATCTCTGTTATAATTTTAATGGGGCTATGAATAAATTATCCCTTGCCCTCCTTTTGTATGTTTAAAAGTGATTTAATTCATTAAATTAGGTGAAATAATTGTATCTTTTGAAATATGAAAGTACAGCATCTTTTAAATATAATCTTACAAGAGTGGTGCAACTAGTTTAAGTGGTTAAGACAATTATATTTTAAATAAAGTAATTGCTGTAGTAAAGAGAGACAGCTCATGTGAAACATAAAAATACACCTTTAAGTACCTAATAGTAAAGCAATAAGTTTAGAAATGTGAGGCAATTGTGTCTTATAAGTGAAGCTACTCTCTAAATACAACAGGCAGCCTACTTTAAACGAGCTTTTAAAAAATACATGGAAATAAATAAGATCTCTTCTAGACTTTCTGTTCTTAACGTAATTGGTCTTTTACAAATGCACAGCCTTTACTCTTTAAGGGATCCCTTGATTCCACTTATGTTTTCTATTTAATTTAAAAAAACTTGTTTAGTTGAGATCTTTAATATAAAAATTGAAAGCAAAAATTTGTTTGGTTGAGATTTGTCATAAAAAATTAAAAATAAAAACATTTTTTATTTTGTCATTCTATTTCTTTTTTTCTAATTATACTCTTATGTTAATTATTTTTTATATAATATTTTTTAAAATTAATTAATTGTCATTATAGTTAGAAATAAAATATATGCATATTTATATAATTAAAGAAATTTGCACATTAATTGTATATAATAAATTTCTATAAATTAGAAATTACATTAAATCATTTTAATCAATAAAAGATGCCTATTATATTATAATTCTTCAAAACATAGTACTACTATCATTTACAAAAAGAAACATACGCCACTTAGAATTATTATAATAATTCCACATTTGTATAGGAATTTCATTTCGTTTTCAAGATATACTTCGAAGTTGTGCTGAAGTGATATTATACTTCATTTGAGGCTGGCATCTTCATTTTCTTTCCTTAATTTATTTTTCATTGTCAGTACAATTTTCAAATAATTTATCGATTTATCCAAACGTTCTAATATAATTATGTATAATACAACAAGCAACAACAATGTATTTTTGTTTCTTTATATTATAACTTGACATGTTTGAAAATACAAAGAATCTTGCTTTTAGAACGCCAAAACATCTTTTAATAATATTTCTTAATGAAGAATGTATGTAATTAAACAATTCTTGTAGACCTTGAATTCTTCATCGTCCTTTAGAATCTTACAAATGATATCTCTTATCTTGAAATTGTGAAAGAAATCTAGGTATATTGGTATAGTCTGAATCAACCAAATATTACTTACTTAACATATAAAGAACATAATATTAACAAAAATATATTAAAGTTAGTTATAACTATTATGTTTATTTATAATACATTGTGGAAACATAGAAAATTGATTCGTTACATTTTTCATTGTTTTTAAAAGAACTCAAGAGTTATTTACAGTACCTTCTCATCCAATCATTACATATGTAAAACGCATTTCAAAGGAGCAATAATACATAATATTTTGTGTTAGATTAATTCTTTTACTCCTCTATGGTATTTGTTCATTGGTAGGAACATGTACATCAATATATGTACTATTTATTGCTTTAATATAATACTAAAAAATAAAACTATACTATTAAAATAATTATTAATCATAAGAATATAATTAAAATAGTAATTAAATATATGAATGTACTTGAAAATATAGAAATAATTTTGAATTATGTTGAATCTTAAGAGGTGTATTGATAAAGGACGGTGAAGCAATAACTCCTTTTGTAAGATTATTAGCTGCATATAAAACTTTGCGAAAGTAATTTAAAATTGTTCAGGTCGAATGTTAAAAGCATTCTGCATTAACTTTAGTTATCTCACTATGCCCTATAGTCATCAAGAAATTGCTACTTGTTCCTCCACAATCAAATGACTTGTTGACTTTAAACCTCCTAATTTCTTTAACTCATCACATTAGTTTAAAAAGATTATCTTGCTTATTCTAATATCCAATCATGACCTAATAAAGCAAAAGTTCTATATCGTTGCTTTTATAAATGAAAATATTTGTTCTCTCCTCTAGCTAAAGAAATAATGATTATCTTAATCAGTTCATCATCAAAATCTGATAAAGAATCCATATATCTACAATACCAATATTAAATAATTAATAAAATATTCAATCAAAAAGTTTAATTAAATA
>JAOTAX010000004.1:30633379-30643746 GCA_025629825.1 Erythroxylum guanchezii
GTTGGTTATTGATTATCATTATAGGGGCAATAGTTTTATTCGTTAGTAGCAGCTCTTTTTCTAAAAAATATTTTTAATATTTATTAATTAAACACGATTAATTAATTAAAATATAATTAATTAAAATATTACTTTTAATTAATTACATTATAATTTATTCATTAATTACAATATAATTAATTAAAATATTACTATTATTAATTAATTACATTATAATTAATTAAAATATAATTAATGAATTAAATATAACTAACTTAAATACAATTATACATTTATTGTAATTAATTAATTAATTAATTAAAATATAATTCATTTATTAACTAAAATATTATAATTAATTAATTAAAATATAATTAATTGCAATATAATAAATGAAAATATTATTATTAGTTACTTTACATTACATTATAATTAATTAAAAATAATTAATTAATTAGTTACAATGTAATTAATTAAAATATAATTCATTCATTCATTAAAATATGTAATTAATTAATTACAATATAATTAATTAAAATATTTTAATTATAAAATAATAATTAATTAAGATATTATAAATTTTTATTTCTTAATATCTTTTACAAACCAAATAATCCCTTCCTCCTAAGCAATATAATTTCTATTTTTATTCTTCATTATATTTATTCTCATTCTTATTACCATTTTTCAACGCAAAAATCATAAATTTTACATGTAGTGTTTAAAGATGACTTGAGAAGTGAGCGAGAATTGGTACAAAAGCCCCAACTACGAAAAGATTTTGGAATCTGCTATCCTTTTACGTGGGATTAGTAAACTAATACATTTTAAAAACTAACAAGCATCCAAAATGACGACAAAGATAAAGAAAGCATAAAAGCTTAGCCTTTTCATGATATGCTTTAGCATGCCTATTTCTCTATGATTTTTCTTCTTTAATGTGTTCCCTTTTCTTTTAAAAGGCACAATATGAAATTGGTTACTCATCAGCTATATCAGAAAAAGAAAGACACACGGAGCAGTATAAAGAAATATTCAGAAAAAGGAGCATAGTGGAGTATCTCACAGATTCACAGATGAAAGCAAGGGTGCATTAGAAATCAGTGTTTCAAGCATCAAGAATAGATTAGGGAGCTGATCTAATAAAAATTTTTAATTCCTCAGGATACGAAGGACTTGACATTCACACAAAATGTGCGGAGGTTGTAAAAATAATGATATGCAGAACAATACAAGCACCAATCGCTTAGTTCTCGCAAAATTAGTATTTCACCACATGACCTGGAACGCAGCCTTGTGCATGCATCTTTAACATGGCCTCTTAACCACAGCAAGCTGATTTTTGTGCTGCTTGGCTAGCTGCCCCTGCCTGGTCTGGTTGATTAATTTTGATCGTTTGAGGCTGCATGATCCAAAGGTAGAATGATTCCATGATTGAGAAGAGAATAAGTAAAAACGAGTAAAAATGTAAAGGAAAAGAAGAGGCTTAACAGAAACAGTCAAGGAAGTTATATAAATCTTTCTGACAGAACATGTGCAGTGAATTGATACCTCTGCCTTCGAGTCAGTATCTGCAAGTCTTTGCTTGATATCCCTAGCGATCGAAAAGAAAACCTCCTCCACATTCAAATTAGTTTTTGCACTCTGCAATCAACAGAGACTTCAGCACATAGGATCAACTAGCACCGGAAGTAACTAAGTATTAGAAACAAATTCTACTTACAGTCTCAAAGAACTTGATCCCATATTCATCGGCAAGAGCTTGGCCCTTTGAGGTTGGAACAGCCTAAACACATATCATATCAACTTCATATCAGTGATAAAACAACAACGTACAGAAACACATGCACAACCAAGAGAAAGGGAGAGAAATAGCTGACCCTTTTGCTTTCATCCATATCTGCTTTGTTACCCACTAAAATCTTGTTGACATTGTCAGAAGCATGCTGTTCAATGTTACGGATCCAATTCCTAATGTCTAATAAGATAAAAAGTAAATTAAATTGAAGAGACTGAAAAGTGAAGAAAGAAAAGAATATTTGAGCCAAAGATTTCAATCATTCTAAAGAACAATAATTCATGATGATGTCAACAAGTGAATGAATCTCAACATAAAACAAATAATGATCACAGATTTTTTTTTTTTATATAACAATGATCACAGATATTGTATCAAGAAAATGTTTATAGATCAGGGAAAGCAAAACCTCAAAATAATAGAAGACCAGTAGGTTATTACTATTAAAAGAAGACTCATCTGTGACATCATACACAAGCAAAATGCCCATGGCTCCACGATAATAAGCTGCAGCAGAGGAGAATACAGAAGAAACCATTAGAAAATACAATACGAGTTCGATGAAAGGCAGATGAGGGAAAAGTCAAGCTCTGGACGGTCAGATTAATAAAACTTTCTACAGTGAGGTGACACAAATTTACTTCAGCAAAGAGTAGATGCGCATGTTTCTAGTTACAAGGCTTCAATATGTTTATATAAGGATGAATACTTGATGATGTAAGAGATGAAATAAGTGCAAACCAATGAAGATTTTGGCCAAAGCCAGTACTATTGCATCAAGAAAAAGGAAAGTAATGAGCAATTAATAGATGGTTAAACACGTTATCTCATTAAATGTACGTAGAGATGGCAATCTAAGCCTGGATCGAATGGCCCGACCCTGCCCCAAAACAACATCGTTTTGGGCCACCCAAGCAGGCTCAGGCTCAGGCCCAGGCTTGGGCTGTGCAGCTTGGGCCTGACCATGCTTTGGGCCGGGCTCAGGCTGTCTTAAAGTGACTTTCGTCCATAGTAAAAGATTCAATACACTTGGCATGTCATCCAGAACACAATGAACCTGCAAATATGACCAGATATCCCTAGTATGTATCCCAATAAACAAACTATGCCCCCAAGCATTAAGACATTAGAGATAATTACACTGGAAACAATATCTTCTGGCCAAAATTAGTAAAGTAAATTCCACATGTAACTGAAATTGTTTTCAATAAAGCAAAGTTCTAAACCGGGATGTCAATAGGTGAGTTCAGCCTTCACATCTTCATTTATCTAAACTGAACTAAATGCTGTGAATGGAAGCAAACAAATTGATTCAGAGTACAGTCAAAACAAGACCTGACATAATTTACCCCAATTTAGTTAAAAATTTATACAGGGACAGAAAGCAACTAACAATATTTGTTTTTCCACTACAATTTTTCTCTTTTTGCCGTTATATGCAACTAGAAGGGGATGGATATTTTCCCAGACAATTCAAATGTGCAGCACAAACAGTAATCAACATCACAAAGAAGTAAGCATGAATAGAGAATGAAACTAACCAGTAGTAATTGTTCGGAAACGCTCTTGACCAGCAGTATCCCAGATTTGCAATTTGATTCTCTTTCCATCAAGCTCAATTGTCCTTATCTTAAAATCAATGCTGTAAGAAAGTTAAACCTTTTGATATCAGAGTGTTATTGTAGATAAAACAAAACACAAGTCTGTTATATATCACTATCCCAAAAATTCCTACCCAATGGTTGTGATGAAACTAGTGGTAAAGGAGCCATCTGAGAAGCGCAGCAGAAGACAACTCTTACCCACACCTGCCATCATCGACCAAAAGCAACAAATAAAACGTTGGTGTCAATGATATGCTCAATCACAAAATCTTTAAACATTACATACGAGTCAAAATTTCATCTTTAATATACACAATCAAAGCCTAACCGCACAGTACTGCATGTAACCCATTGGCATTGGATAGCCACTCCAGTATCAATCAGCATCCATTATTCTATTCTCTTTCTGATCCTGACTCTAGCATGCAGTAATCTGATTCAATTTCCTTGAAATTAATTTATAAATCAGGGAGTCTTTGTGATAGCATATTTCTTTTAGTCCTCTACTTTAACTATATTCCCCAGAAATGACAATATATCAGGCAATCCCTCAGCTGCATGACAGTAATAAATTGCGACATTGATTCAAAAATTGCCACAAAAACCCTGAAACACCGCCAACCTCTTCAAAAGTCAACCATTCCCAAATATAAGTCGCATTCACAACTCTTAAGCCAAGATCCAGCACAAACAAACACATCTAAGCCAATATCCACACGATCGAAACAATTCATCAAAAACAAAGCAAAATGGAAACGATGAGATCGCATTCAAACACGAAAAGATCACACAACGAAACCGTACCGCTATCACCGATCAGGAGAAGCTTTATGAGGTAATCGTAATCAGCGCGAGCTCTCGCTGGTGGAGCAGCCATCTAGAAGATTCACTGTGTGAAATTTTGAAAAAACAAAAGAGAGAAATATATTCAAATTTACGAAGAAAATAGTAAAATCGAAAATGAATCAACTGTAGACGAAGGAAATTACCAGATCGGGAAGAGAGAGTGAGATCTAAGTTCTAAGATTGTTGTTGATGATGATGATGATGACGACGATGTTATGGTACCGGACGGCCGTTGAAGATAGATTCGGAAAGTTTTTTCAAAAAGGAAGAAAGAAATTTCCGAGCAACTCATCTTCACATACATATAAGTTATGGGATTCCAGTTCTCACCGTTGGATCTTCCACTTCCTCTAGATCTGTGTCCCTTCGTTTCATTTCTTTTTTCTTACCATACGACACCGTTATGAGAGAATATGAAAACTGAAAAAGTTATACGGTGCCGTTTCAGGTGAACTGCTTGTACTACGTTGAGATTTATATTAAGACAATGATTAGATAATCATTACAAAATGACGTATATAGTTATTAAATGCTACTTTAAGGAAAAATATAAATTTATTCAACTTCTACAAATATATTTTGATCAAGTATTTTTTTCTAATCATTTATAATGCATGCTTCGTCAAATTAAAATGTCACAACTTTTCCATAGATTAGGAGTAAGATTACATATTATTAGATCTTTTTAAATTTTACGTACTAGTAAAACTTTTATTAGATTGTTGTTGTTGTTATCGTCTATCAGTAAAATCCATCCATCATAATATGTACTGAAGTTAGGAGGATTGCAAATTTTAGATTTATTTCTTACATTTTATGCAATATTTATACCGGACGTTTTTGTTGTTGTATTTGTTACATTATATATATATATAATAATTTATCTCTTAAAAATATAAAAAATGAACAAACTCAAAAAAGAAAATTTAATAATTATTTGAATTGAACTTATTAATTAACGTATTAAATAATATATTCTTAATAAAGAATATAACTTATTTAAAATTACTATTATTATTATTGGATCAACTATCGAACTTTATAATTAATCATAATCTCCCTTCTATTACATTTTATTCATATATTTATACGGGATCTATATAAATATATAGACTACATGACATCGTAATCTTAATAGAACATGTGATCCTTAAATGCATGGTAATGTTGGACGGTTGATTGATACAGTAACGTTGACATAACCTTATCTTCTTCCCTTCACACAATGAAAGTCATGCCAGATTTGACTTTACAAAGGTCGCGGCGTATGAGTTATCACTTTCTGCTGTTCCAAATGACAAAATTTAGATCTAGTCATCCAAACCTAAGGCCGGCTTAAGATCCAGTCAATTTGTCAACTTCGGTCCGACCGGACAAGTCTTACAATTCCTACTTGTGCATGCAGGAAGAAAGCTGCTGCTACGAAGCTTTGGGTTTTAGAAACTGATAAGGCCCAAGAAGGCCGAAGATGTCGACAAGATCGAGTGTTGATCCAGAGAATTACATATTTCAAATTTTAAATTTTGAAATAATCATATTACATATAAATAAACAACAACAACATTAATAATGAATAGAAATCTGCCTAAAATATCATATATGAGGAAATCTGATAATACACAATCTTATTCTTAACTAATAAAGATGTTAGTTTTTAAATGACATTACATATAAATAAAGTACTAAATTATATATTAAACCAATAATAGTAGGTTCTATTTTATTGATTTTGGTAATACTTTATTAAATGAGTTTAATTCATTCGATAGGAAAACAATATCTCTATTAGTTAAGAGCAAGGTTTTATAGCCCGCACGAATAGCTCGGTTGGCAATCTAGCAAGGTAAACTAAGACAAGGAACAAGGTTCGATTCCCGATAATAGGAGCGCATGGGCCGCTCTGCTAGATGGTCGACCGAGATTTGACCGAGGTTAAACCCCTCATAATCTGGTCGGATCCGAGTGCGGAGGCAGTTGGGGTGGCTGATTCCACCTTTTAAGACAAGAGTAAGGTTGTATATTATTGAACCTCTTTAAACTCCGCATCTTAGCGGGATTTTTACTGAATATTGTTATTATTATAATCTAGTTTATAAGAATAAACTTTTTTCTTTTTATGTGTTGTTGTCCATTGAGATTTTAGAATAAAATGTTAAGGGATCTGAACTTAAGTTCATCCTATAATTATGAGTTTTTATTTTAATAGAGTACTTTATTTTTTTTTTGAGGAGGCTGTTAGGTTTGAATGACAGTTGAAGGAATTGTAACTAAAATTGTTATAAAGATTAAATTATACAAAAATTAAAAGAGAGCAATCATAAAACTTAACATCTCTTATTATTAGATTAAAGTGTTTAAACTTTTTAATAAGATATTTATTTCTAGTTGCAATAATCCTATGTATATTTAATTACAAATTTTATGTTTATGTTTATGAACAGAGTTTGTTTGGATAATACATGTGTAGTTCAAAAGGTTTTAATAAAAGCATATCTCTTTTTTTAATTATTATTTTTTCATGAATTTATTTAACAAATTGAATTATTATTTAGTATATATAAGTAATTTTGTTTAAAAAAATTTAAGAATATGTTAAAAAATAATATTTAAACTATAAAGAAGTTATTTTAAAAGACATTAAAAAATTAAAACAAAGTTAGAATCCTTTCTATTGTTTTTTTGAACATATTTCAACTTTTATAATTCTTTAAATAAATAATAATATAGAAATATTATTTTTTATTTTTTATTTTATGTTATATTCAATCATATTTTAAATTATTAGATTTATTATTAGTTTATCTTATATTAATAGGCATTATTAGTACACTTTATTTTAGTAAAGTATTTTATTTTATACTATTTTTCACTTATTCTTATAATTTTTACTTTTTATTTATTATATGCCAATTTTAAAGCGGTTTAATATTGGTTGAACTTTTAAACCTTAAATTTTTTTTTTAACCACTCTAATTATGCAGGTTAAAAACTTCTTTAACAACTAGAGATATATATTAATGAATAAATATTAATTTTTCAAATAAAATCTAATTATTAAACTGTTTATTTTAATAAAATATAATAATTTATTAATAAGTATTATATAATAAATTAAAATAATAAATATTTAATTAGTTCATAAAATTAATTCATCTTTAAAGTTTTTATCTAACATGCAATTCTTAACATTAATAATAATATAATTATTTTAAACTAATTATTAGTATTTATAACTGCTATAAAATGCAACAAAAGCGGTAAAGTGAAGGAAGACATTGGCAGTTATGTCAAGGAAACTCGATCCCACCGAAAGAAATTTGCCAAATGGAACTCAAACTGACCGTCCATTCTTACAGAACGTGATTCCTGTACTTGCTTTTTATCATAAAACGACCCAATATGCTCCAGTTAAGTTACGCAATCTGATATTGTAACACCCCCTAAGATACTCGGCATGTTTGTAAACCAGTCGGTGGAAAAGAAGCTGAGTGCCGGTAGAGAAGTACTTTAGGAAAAGAAAAGCAAAATGAAATGTGAGTATTCAAGCGAATCAAGGCAGGGATATTAGCTTCTTTTTTAGCTTTTTGCTCCTGTTACTTGATAGTCTTGAAGCTCTTCCATTTGGCACCGAGCTTGCTTTGAAATGTGCGATCTTCTGTCCGTTTTCTCTTTTCTAGAACATGCTGGAAGTTCTAAAGATTCGATCCCATAAAATAAAACAAAAAAAAGGTTAGGATAAAGCAATGGGAAGACTGAAAAGCTGCAAGGCAAAACATAAGAGAAGCATCAAATTTTGAGACGGCAAATATGGCTTGGCCGGGCCTAATTCAGTTCTAATGCAGCTCGGTTGACATGATTACTGATTGAAAATGTGTCATATTTTTAATTAAAAATAAATAAAATTGAGTCGGACTAAGCTACGAGTCGAGTGATTCTTGAGTCTCATAACTTAGTCTGGTCCGACTCGACTTTATTTTTAAAAAAATACACATTTTTTAACCTATAACTATGTCAACTGAGCCATTTTAGAGTTGAATCAGATCGGACTGAGTCATATTAAATAAGAGTTGGACCAAGTCACGAGTCGAGTAATCTTAAAGTTTCATGACCTAGTCTAGTTCGACCTAATTTTATTTGTTTTTTAATTAGAAAAAATGACACATTTCTCAACCTATAGTCACGTCAATTGAGTAGTATTAGGACTGAATTAAGTCGAGCCAAGCCATATTTGCCATCTAAAAATTTGCTCATTCACTTATGCTTTGCGTGGTCTAGTCTGACTTGATCCTTAAGCAAATTTAAATTTATAGAGGACAAAATATTCAATATTCTTTTACGGAGAATATTTAGTTAATTTTTAAGATTTTCATCAATATTTAATTTTAATTTTAATCTTTTGAAATGTTCAAATAAATCATTTATCTTAAGAAAACACTTTAACTGACTTCATATAAAGGGAAAGTATTAATTTCAATTTATATAACTTTTTAACTAAAAACTATTACTATTGATTATTATAATTAAACCAACCCTCTGAATCATTTAAAATATAGATTTTTTAATATCCTTAAATAGGTTGGGAAATTTAGACTTGACAAATAAGTCCAAATTTAGCCTGGTTCGACCTAAAATCAACAAATTCAACCCAATTTAATTAAACTTTTAAATTGAATTTTGAAAGTTTTTTTAATATGACCTTTTTTATTATTAAAAAAAGAGAACGAGATTTTCTGTTTTGTTTTAAGTGTGTTAATTTTATTTTATTCATATATTTATATAAATCTTGTATAAATATTTTGATGAGATTTACTAAAATAAGATAGGAAATCATTAATCAAATCAAATTATTGTTTCTTTAAAAAAGGGGTCAGTTTAGTTCAATCATACTTTGTACCGCTAAAACTAGTCGAACCAATCTTTTTCCATCTCTAAGAAAGCTAGTTTGACTACAACATATATGGACCTACCATAAAAGAAAGCCATAATAAGCGAATTTAAATGTTTAAAAGTCAATTAAAATAATATTTATAACATAAAAGTTTATGTGAACAGTTCTCTCCATTTGAAGAAAGCGTAAGCTTGGATTGGATCGAGTTGTCAGAGAATTTTGATTCCCATCTTGACGCCTTTTAGGAATATTCAATAGTTAAAAAACGAACCTTACAAAGACATTTGTAGAGATGGTACGGGATGGTTCATGGGTTAGTTATGCATAACATAAAATTGTCACTATAGTAAACGAGTTAATAAGGAGTTCTTCTGATTTAATAAAATTGTGGGTTCGAATTACCCTCATATATGCAATCGTTTAAAATTTAAGGTCAGAGTTTTATTTCTCGTAAAGGACTTACCTGACTCGAGCGAAAACTAGTCTAAATATAGATAATTTAAAAATACCTTCTTATAACTAAAACTCTTTTAAAATACGTTGTAAGAAGGAAAAAAAAAGTGACTATACTGTAAATATGACTTCTCAAAGCTGACCCATAACTGTATGGGGCCAAAAAAGTTTGTTCGCTATGCAACATCTAACAAATTCTGAACCAAGTAAAAGACTTTCAACACATCAGAGGCGGCTGGCCTTGAGAGTCCTTCAAATCCTAAACTTTACATTTAAAAATTAATTTTTTAAAATTTCGATAGATTCAATTTTTAAAATACTGGTCAAAACACCCTGAACCTTAATTTTCTCAAATTGCTGGAAGTTTTCAAAAAGCAGCTTTGGTGATGCTTGGTTGATGGGGTTGAAAAAGAATTAATGGGTATGGAATAAAAAGTGAGTGGTTGGTTGTTGATTATGATTATAGGGGTAATGGTTTGATATCCCACTTTGGGGGAATCCTCCATACTCCCCGTTTGGTAGAGGAATGAATCTCATTTCTTAGTAGAGACTCATTTTCCTAATTAATTAAAATATAACTAATTGATTAATTAAATTAAAATAGTAATATTAATTAATTAATTACATTATAATTAATTAAAATATAATTCATTCATTAGTTAAAATATAGTAATTAATTATTTAACTAAAATATAATTAATTAAAATATAATTCATTCATTAATTAAAGTACTGTAATTAATTAATTAAAATATTATTATTTATTAAAATATAACTAATTAAAATATAATTATTCATTA
>JAOTAX010000004.1:30643846-30659645 GCA_025629825.1 Erythroxylum guanchezii
TATATAATAATTAATATATTGTGTTTTGCATATTGTTTAATATACTTTAAATAATATTTATATGCATAAATAATTTTATTATAAAATAAAATATAGTTAAAAATTAAAAATATTTTTTTAATTTTTATATTATCAAACAGTCTACTGTATGAAGTTTTTTCACAAATTTTTTTTTAAATGACAGCCGAACAGTCAACTAATTTTTTAGAAAAAATTTTCACAAAAAAAACTCTATTAATATAAGCTCTCCTGATATAAGTCCAGGTAAATTGAGACTTAATTGAAACAAAACCTGATCAATTCAAATAAGCCAGCAGGTCCACTCGCACAAATATAAAAATGGGTCATTATTTTCCTCCTTGATCATTGGAGACTTTAGACCAACTAATAAGACCCCTCACTAACGGTCTTTGTCGTTCAATATAGAAGTTTATGCAGTTGTATCTATTTGAGATTTTCAATTAAGACTGGTAGGTTATGGAAAGACCAAAAATGCAAATGGATAGGCATAATTTCACATGGAATGGATTCCCATATTATAAGATTCTTATTTGTTTAATACAAGAATACAGTTGACACGATCCCATCGGTTGCTATTGCTTCAACGTTAATACCAGTATCGGTGTCATGTCCGTGTAACCGCAGACTCTCCGAAGCATTTTAAGCCGTTCTTTTTTTCTTCCTGTCACCGTCAGTCTCCGCTGAAGAGGTCACCGTTTTTATTAACATTAACTAACGGAAGTTGCGTCCATAAACTATCTAACTTCATTTTAATCGTGTGATATGCCAGATTGGATCCAGGTCAGCTTACACGCATCGTGCCCGTAAAAGTCACTTCCAATCAAATCATACAAATCTGAAGATTACTCAAAATTGGTCTTCTAGTTGGCTACTTTTTAAAAAAAAATATTATATATATATATAAGTATTGTATTAATAAATTTATAATTTTTATTAAAAATACGGTTCAATTTTAAATATCTTTATAAATATAAATATTTATAATTTAATTGTTAATATAACTAGCGATAAGAAGAGCCGAACTTTGCAACTTATCAAGTATTAACAAATCTAGACACTATCAAATACATTCTTTGATTATATTTTATATTTTATTTATTTATGTATTTATTGTAATTTTCTTTACATAATTATTTGACGTACCAATTTTATTTATTTATTCTTTAACCTGCATTATTTTTTTATTATCACATTTACATGTGGGTCTACCGGAAATAACCTCTCTATTATATAGGGGTAAGGCTATGTACTACCAGATCTCTCCAGATCTTATTTTCTTGCGGGCTTCGAACTAGATGTAATGATAAGAAGAGCCGAACTTTACAGCTTATCAAGTACTAGCAAATCTAGACACCATCAGGTATATTCTTTGATTATATTTTATATTTTATTTATTTATGTATTTATTGTAATTTTCTTTACATAATTATTTAGCGTACTAGTTTTATTTATTTACTCTTTAACCTGTATTACTTTTTTATTGTCATATTTATATGTGAATCTATCGGAAACAACCTCTTTATTATATAGGGGAAAGGCTGTGTACTACCAGATCTCTCCAGATCCTATTTTTTTGCGAGACTTCGAATTAGATGTAATGATGAGGATAAAGGTGATGTTAATATTAATTTCTATTCAACCCTTATTTTAATGTAACCTTATAATAGCATTAAACTTAACAATATAAGGATAATTTTTTTTATACTACCACAACATAATTTTGAGAATATATTACAAAATTCTAATATATTAACTCATAAATATTAATTGTAATTTCTAATAAAATAAAATGTTGAAAATTTTATTAAAATGTTAATTTAGGCTTTTTAATAAAAGTTAGGAATAATTTATATCTTTTTCCTTAATTTTATTATTGCCTCACTTTGTCATGACCAGTAACTTTTCTCAAGTTAATGGTCCAGATTCATGTTACATACCATTCTATCCTGATAGGATTTTTTGTTTATTTTTTATATCCTTATTTTGTCCTATTAAATCTTAGCTATTTATTTATTTAAAATTTATATAAATAAATAGATAAAATTTATTAAGATAAGGTAAAGAAAGAGAAAATAGACAGAAGATCTTTCCACCTTTCACCATGTAAGTGAAAATTATAGAATATGCCCCCAACGGAACCGTAACAGAGACTCCTTACCGTTCATTTAGAGATAACGCACAGCCGACCAAACATGAAACATTGGCGCAAAGACCGTTAGGAACTCGGTCTTTCTCACAAGTGGGTCCCACGTTGAAACAATGATAGCTCGACACGTGCGGAGGACACACAGCTGGCAACATAATTGCCGAACGGAATATACGGGTTGATGCCGTCACACGCCGCATTTAACCGGAGTTTTTAAAAGTTTATATTATTTTTATTTTGCCATTTTTGGTGCGGTTTTAAAAAAATTATAAAAATAAAAGCAATGAAAGCGGGAACGCATTCTCTCCACGGTTCTCGCTTTCCTCTACTTAAGAGCCCCAGGCCCCCAAGCATAGCACCACCCGCTTTCTACAACTAAAGTCGTCTCTATTACTCTTCTCTTCTCGAATATTCTCTCTCTTAACATCTTTTTCTCTCTTTCTTTCGAGATCTGTGCGTTTTGTTCTGTTTTGAGTGATCGGAACCTGTTGACGGTTACCAGGTCAGTTTAACAAATATGGACTTGCTCTTGCCTTCAGGTGTGTAGAGTCGATTGAGAGACTTATTTTTCTGCTGGTTTCTGATTTTTTATGAGTCTAGTAATCTGTTTTCTGCGTTAACTGTTTCTGTTTTCTTTGATTTATTGGCTGTTTTACGATCTTATTTAGCTTTTTATTTTATTTTTTGAGTTCTTACTAATGCTGAGATGATTTCGGTGGATCTATGGCTCTTAGATTAAGCCGTAAGTTTCATGTTAGTGTCATAAAGGTAGTTTTATATTGGATTTTTTTCTCCAGATTTATTGTATCGACCGACGTGTATCTCGACATTAGAGCATTTTCATGAAACAGAATGATATAGGCCAGGTTGGCTACTCATTTAGCTCTGAGTATGAGATGTTGCTTAATTGTTAAGGAGAGGGATCAAGTCACAGCGTGAGCGTGTGATAAGGGGTTTGAATCGTGTTGGTCTGTAATCTCAGGACGAGCCGGCGAAGGATCTGTGAAAATGTGTTAAATGACTATAGATGTCAATTTTTTTCCAAGGTTTTGTATTAGTGAGTTGTAGACATGTCAACTTGAGTTAAAAATGTATGCTTAGAATGGTACATATCGTTTGCTGAAATGTCTGTTGGACGCTAGAAAGTTTTTCAGGTCACTGATTGTGGTCCGATTGGTTTATTCAATCCCATTCTTCTAAAAATTAAGCAGATCTGGGTTTGCCAGAATCGTGGTCTGAATATTGCACTTTTCCAATATTACCCCATGATGTTCCTTGTTCTTATATGGTTTCCGCTGTTGATTGTAACTGCTGTGTTTTTGACTTCTGCTCCCAAATAATCCGGCATGGATTAACTCTGGACAATGATAACAGATTCTCTGTTTATACAGTTATTTCATGTACATTGGCAGTTCATGGTTATCCCAATTTTCATTACTAATTTATGTTAACTGGCAGATATGGCTCCTCCTAATGACACTCAAGTCAAGTCTGTCATCTCCAACCAATCCTCTCATCCACCTTTGAATGAAAGGATTCTTTCGTCCATGACCAGAAGGTCTGTTGCTGCACACCCCTGGCATGATCTTGAGATAGGTATAAAACATTTTTGTAAGCCAAAATCAATTAAATATTTATAGTTGTTCTATTTAAGCTGATAACGTGTTTTATATGGCTTCTTTTAATTTAAATGCAGGACCTGGAGCTCCAAGGATATTCAATTGTGTAACATTTCCTGCCCTAACTCTGATATTCAGTGTAGCTTTAGTTCTAGACTGGTTCTGCACCTAGTTCTACATGATTTGATTAGCCACCTTAAACAATAACAGCAGGAAGTCCTTTTGAGCAATTTGGTATAAGGGAGTTGTAAGACCAGCAATAGTCTCCTTGTGCAATCATGTGTCTGATTGAACCCCTTTTTACACATAATAAACACAGATAATTGCTTATGACAGATATCAACTTTCATTCACTTGGAAAAACTTAAAATGGTTTGTTGATTTGACCTTGCAATGTCATTTCAATTTCATCTGTTTATTGGTAACTGTAGAAATTACTTTGTGAATGTCTTTCCTGTGAATTTTTTCAAATTACGATCTTCTAGATCATTAACATTTCTATGTTATATCTGGTTGCCCAATTTATGATTGTTTTGATCTATGTTATGTTTACTTGACCAACGTTGGTTCAAACATGGCTAATAATTCATGCAGGTAGTTGAAATTGGCAAAGGAAGCAAGGTTAAATATGAACTTGACAAAAAAACCGGACTCATCAAGGTAATTGTTGTTGCTGAGCTCATTTCTGTGCATCTTTTTAATTACTTGTCTAACTTAAAAAAATGTTGCATGTGCAGGTTGACCGTATTCTTTACTCTTCAGTCGTGTACCCTCACAATTATGGCTTCATTCCTCGTACTCTTTGCGAGGATAATGATCCCATGGATGTCTTGATTATCATGCAGGTATATCATCACATTTGCTGTTTGTGATGCATGTATGCTTGCCAGGAAGAACTTATTCTTTGAGTACTTATGTTGTTCTGAAACTTTCAGATAAAATCCATCTACTTATGCTTGCAATAAGGCCCATAACTGAGCTCTCGATTGTTTTCTGGTTTATTCTTTATTTTTGCTGGAAGTATGATTGTCTTGATTATCTTGAGAACCACATATATTGCGCAGGAACCAGTTCTTCCAGGTTGCTTCCTTCGGGCTAAAGCTATTGGCCTTATGCCAATGATTGATCAGGTGTGTGCCCCCAGAATGAGAAAAGTTGGGCCCTTTTATTCTCATGCCTCAAATTTTTCTGCCTTTGAAAGCTGTTGTTCAATTTAGGGTGAGAAAGATGACAAGATAATTGCTGTTTGTGCTGATGATCCTGAGTACCGCCATTACAATGACATCAAGGAACTTCCACCACATCGCCTTGCTGAAATCCGTCGCTTCTTTGAGGATTGTATCCTTCTTAGTATTCTACATCATTAGCAAATTCTGAACACATGAAAAATGACGAGAAGTGAATTTTAAGAATGAACCCAAATGATGCCAGAACCTATGAAGTTCCATTTTATATTTTCTTTTTTCTTAATGATATAATCAGACAAGAAAAATGAGAATAAGGAAGTTGCTGTTAACGACTTCCTGCCAGCTGCAGATGCATACGATGCAATCCAGCATTCGATGTAAGTGGTGCCTCTCTGACCTTTTTGTTTTGTCTGTATGTGTGTTTAAAGTTTGGTTTTCTAATATCAGTTGGTTCTCCAAAGAATCTGCATTATTCTTTTTCCTTTGTTCGTGTGTGAGTTGAAATTTAGTTTGTGTGTCAGTAGGCTCACTGAAGAATCTGGCATAAAATCTGCATTGTTCTTTTGGTTTTGCCTGTGGTGTGAGTTAAAAAGTTGGGCTTGTGTCTGAGCTGAGTTCACCAAAGAATCTGGCATAAGATCTTACTTCACTGAACAGTTTCTAATTTTTATTTTTTAATTCCTCCTGACCTGAAATTCTCATCTTTGATCACATGCGAATTAGTCCTAACCATTTTTACTCTTTTGCATTTTTAGGAACCTTTATGCAGATTACATTGTTGAGAGCCTGAGGCGGTAGTGGTTCTAGACTTTACATAAAGACCTACAGAACTTGTTGAATCCTCCTATATACATAGTTGCTGCTATATATAGTTTTCCTTTATGTTGATTTATGCACATATTGGTGTTCCCACCTATGTGTTTGTGGTACATCTGTAGTCGGATTTGGTATTTGCTTATTACAACAATGTAACCATATGTATGTTCATCTCACTGTAATGTATGTTCATCTTCATATCCCTAACCCCTGAAAATTTTTTATATTCTTTCTTAGATTTCTTTCAATTGTCATTTCCTAGTTTGATCTTCATATCCCTAACCCCTGAAAATCTCTTATATTCTTTCATAGCTTTCTTTCAATTGTCATGTGTATTTCATACCTTTCCTATTCAGTTATTCCGCCTTATTCATTCAAGTTAGTTGTTTACCATTTAGAAGATTTGAAACTTCATGTATATATTCCTGTAGAACTAGCCCCATACTGGATTTCCTAGCAAGCTATAATGGTCCAGTAAGGCCTAAATGGGCACAAAATGCTATTCAGGAAATGAATGAGTTTTAGGGTTCTGCAATGTTATAGTATCCTTCAAAGTTTAACTCTTTAACTTATCCGTTACTGGCAGTAATAATGAGGGCAAGGCAAAACAGTTCGGTGTTATTTGAAGTCTACCATAAAATCTGTTTGACCAATCCTGTTTATGTATTAATTATCTGATTCTTGATTATGATTTTTTAAAAATATCATTCAAGTTATTTATGCCTCTTAATCCGGTTAATAAAATTAAATTGCGAAGTTTGTTTATTGTTCTTTAGAAAATTTTGTTTGAAAGATCAAATTGATAAGTTAAAAAATTGATACTATAAAAAGAAACCAACGAATAAAATAGGTTTATCAGAAAGGAAGTTGAGTGCAAGGTCTCAGGTTTGAGTCTCGACAGAGTTTCATTTAATGTGATGACTTTTTGTGCACATGAGTACTAGGCCGCTTTTCTAATAAGTTAAGTAAAATTAAACCATGATTTATCCCTTATCACTCTGTTATGTTAAGCCGGGGTATTGGAGTGGGTGACTGCACTTTTTGAGTGTAAGAAGGTAAAAAAAAAGAAGGCAAACTAGGTTATTGTCATTTTTAATAGGGTAAAAGGCATATACTTCCCGTATAATTTAAGTAATCACTTTTGGCTAATAACTTCACCGTCAGAAAACAAACGCACGGGCACCAGATGAGGAATCACTCCTACTTATGCACAAAACTTAAGGCTGTTATCCCCAAAG
Source organism: Erythroxylum guanchezii (assembly GCA_025629825.1). Taxonomy (NCBI): domain Eukaryota; kingdom Viridiplantae; phylum Streptophyta; class Magnoliopsida; order Malpighiales; family Erythroxylaceae; genus Erythroxylum; species Erythroxylum guanchezii. The sequence goes on from JAOTAX010000004.1 coordinate 30,650,874, forward strand.
TATGAAATATCTTTTATATATTACAGTTACATACGCAACCCTTTGAGTCATAAACCCTCTTCACTTCTCTGAAAACCCCTAAGAGCCCAAACCTCGAACACCATGAGCTCCTTCACCAACACCTCAAACTTCGACAATCTCCTCCTCCAAACCTTGATGGGTCGCCTCCAAATCCGCCCTCCGACCGCCGCGAACAACTCCTTCCCCTCTCGATCCCTGGAGGATATCCTTTTCGACGCCGCGAACGATCTCTCGGAGGATTCCGACGACGAGAACTCCGACTCCAAAACCCAACTCTCCAAAGAGGAGTCCAAGCTTGAGAAGGAAATCATCCGGATTATTCTCTCCGGGAATACCGATTCCTTGAAACCCAATTCGGGTCAGGCGGTGACGATTGGGGAACACCATATATGCGTTGGGTTTCATGAAGAGAAGGGGTCGGGTTATCGGGTTTGGGAATGGCATGGGCATATAATGTTGTTTGATGAAGAAAACGGGTATACACCTGAGTATATATACGGGAATTACTTTGAGAGATTGGTGGGTAAGACTGATAAGGTAGAGAAAGAAGAGGAAGAGGAAGATGAGGAGGAGAAGAAAGAAGAAGAAAAAGTTAAGAACTTAGGGTTGAGAGAGTTGATTGATGGTGGGGATTCTAGTGCTGGTGCTCGGATTCTTCATCGGAATATCAACGGTGCTTCATCAAGGTGTGTTGAATTAATATTCACTTTGCTATGCTTTCTCTTTTTGGTCAATGATTATTTAGTTTTCATTTCTGCTGGGATGTGTTTTGAACATTATAAGAACATGACTTTGACTTTACTATCCTAATCAGTGGTAGAGAAGTTGAAGGAATCATTTCATAAAATGCCCTTCATGTGTTGGTCCTTTTCAATCGAAGGAAATACTCTTATGTTATTGGTAAGAACTAAAGGTTGAGCAGCTTAATTAGATTTATGGCGAAGTTGAAGCTTATATTATTAATAGCGCGGTGCAGATGTAGAAGTAAGATTTCAGTAAGATAGGAAATGAGAGTCTGGATTTCATGGTGTGTTTGCTAGTCATAATGATGATGTGGTTCTTGAGATCATTGCGATTATTGAATACTGTTGGGAATTCACAATGGTTTTGGTCTCTTTGTTTGCCATTAGCACGGATTGCAGTGTATCCATAATTCTTATTATGGCTTTTATGATTTTACAATCTGGTTTGAATGATATCGATCTGTTACATTTGAGTATGCAAAAGTTGTGGCCAGGTTGCTTTTATGGTGGTTACAACTGAAACATTTTTTGTGTTTTGATCATCAGATTTCGTACATGTTTCTGGTTTGACCATAGCTTACCCTTTATATTTGTAAAGAATTATCCACCATTCTACTTCACCTGAAATATTTGATAGTCAAATGTTCTCTTATGTTAGCAAGTAGAATCTTGGGGCTCACTGGAAGTAGAAAAAGTACAGCTGCTGTAGGATTTCCCAAGTTGCTGGTTGACCGGAGTACTTTCTCCTTCTTTTGGCAGACTTCAGCCGCAGATTGTGTAAATATGATATGTTTGTAGGGATACTATTCACTGGTTTTCAAGGAAATATATTTTCAATGTAACCCGAGTAAACTATTCGTAGAATCATTCTGAATTCCTGATATGGCTCCGAATTGTTTTGATTTAAGTTAGAAAGTTTAGTCATCTTCTTGTGGAGTTAAGAGCATGATGTAACTGAGCAGTCTGATTGTGCATAGAGTATCACCTTTATGTGTCCATGTGGAACAGATTATGATTATTGAAGATTTGTATATGCAATACCAAAATGAATGATCCTGTCTATCAAAGAAATAAATGCATAGATAAACATCTTCCCTGTTGAGCTTCTTCTTTGTTCAATCTGCACTGTACCTGATACAAATCCTTGCAATGGTTCTGTACAGGTAAAGTTATTACTTCATGAAATAGAAGGTCACACTTAGTTTGACTATGCTTTATATCATCATTTTTGGGTGCAATTACTGGACCTTCATTATTCTTTCCCTGTTAAAATTTTCAGGTTGGTTTGAGTTCATGCTTCAAGTGCAGTTCTTGGAAAGTTTGCAATGGAGCCTGCTCTCAGATTTCTGTAATTCCTGTTTTTTGCTTGGGAGATCAAGGCCTTGGATGCATACAACTCGCTCATTTCTTTTCAGGGTCCTTGTTTAATCTTGTATTGTGTTCAGATGTTTCAACTTCAGAGAATTTATAGCATATACAAGAGTGCCAGTTTGTTTGACTTGATAGTTACTATTAGTTTTGAGTACCAGTTCCTTGACTTGAGAGAAAATTAAAATTAAATAAGAAATTAAAAACTTAAATAAATAAGAATTTGAAAACAAATAGGTGAAATTAAAATGGATATATTAGTTTGGGCTCAATTGAGAATTTTAACAAGTGGAGGGTTCAATTCAAAGTCGGATTTGATAATTACTGATGTTTTAAAAATTGGATTAGAAATTAAATTCAGAGACTTAAGGTTTAAAAAATATATTAAATTATTAAAATTTATTAAAGATTAAATATAATTAAGATATTTTTAATTATTTTATTTAATTAAAAAAATATTAAATAAAAATTGATTAATTAATTTTAATATATAAAAATTTATTAATTTATAAAAATAATTCATTAATAATTATTATTATTAAATTAAAAAATTTCTACTCGAAGGCCCGGGCGGAAAATTGATCAGATTACTGCAATTCTTAGATCTCATCCCTCCATTCATCCCTTTCTCTTCATCTAACGCTCCGTATTCTTCCCTGGTCATCGATCCGCACGAGACTATATCAACCAATCACATTTAAGTTCACATCTCTATATATATCTTCCGCTTTTCCCAATCTTCTTCACCGAACGAAGACTCGCTCTCCATTTCTGTTCACTCCTAATTTACTAGAGTTTTATTGTTTTTTGTTTTTATGGCGCCTAAGCCCGAGAAGAAGCCGGCGGAGAAGAAACCGGCGGTTGCGGAGAAGGCTCCGGCGTCGGCGGAGAAGCGACCAAAGGCGGAGAAAAAGATCTCCAAAGAAGGTGGCGTCGAGAAGAAGAAGAAGAAGATAAAGAAGAGCACCGAAACGTATAAGATCTATATATTCAAGGTGTTGAAACAGGTGCATCCAGATATAGGGATCTCGAGCAAAGCAATGGGGATCATGAACAGTTTCATCAACGATATCTTCGAGAAGCTTGCTCAAGAAGCTTCGCGATTAGCGAGGTATAACAAGAAGCCTACAATCACGTCCAGGGAGATCCAAACTGCCGTTCGATTGGTCCTTCCCGGAGAGCTGGCCAAACATGCTGTTTCTGAAGGCACTAAGGCGGTTACCAAATTTACCAGTTCTTGATTATCATTCGATTTCATCGAATTTTTTTAGAGGTTCACGATAGATGTAGTGATTGAACATAATCCAATGAGTGGCAAATCTTTCTTGTTTTGGAATTTTAATAAGATTGCTTAAATTTTATCTTCACCATCCTAAGACCCTAATGGATATGTACTGTGTTGATCTTAGCTTTGTGGGATGAATTTTGGCAACCGTGATCATTGAACTACCCTACTGTATGGTTTTGATTGATTGCTTCTATGACTTCTCAAGAAATGTACGCGGCAATTGCAAGTTGCGTTCACGAACGAACACAAATCGCAGTTAAATAAAAAAGGTAAAACCAAAGGCTTGTTGCAAGGTGCTCGTAGAAAATAGAAGCTATATCCATACGATTTCGTGTTACTTTAGTTTAACCATTGTTCTGATTCTTTAAATTCGGACTACGATTGTGGCGATAGGGAAGGTTGTTTAGAACCAAACAACTGGATCAGCTTTGTGTCCTCGTATATTTCAGGAGGTGAGTGTATGATGGTGAATGAAATTGTTTGGCCTAAGAATAGCTGACGATGGATCAGTGGTTGTTAGATGGTCTTGAGAGGATAACTAAGACCCTTCTCTTGAAAATAGGAAGCTATGCTTTTTCATTTCCTGAATATACTTTAATCAATGCACATCAGCTTTTTGAGAATTCTTCACTAGATTAACTGACAGCCATGGTTGACATATTTAACAATGACAATAACCAGTCATTGTTTTCTGAACGTGATTGGTTCCATACTTGAAATGCATTCAGGATTGAGTATAAAACTTCTTTCATAATCTGTTTGTGTTAAACTGGATTTAATTGGATCCTAACTTGCTGATTGGATTGGTAAAGTCTAATACATACACTGAAGAGAATTTAGAGATTAATTAGTTAATAGCAGATAATATTAACTAATTAACCAGCTGATAATATTAACTATTTATTAAAGATATTTGATGATAAAATTAATTATTTAATATTTAATTGTTTATATGTAAAATAATTTATAAATTATAATCTAAAATCTTATAAAAAATTAAATTTTAGATATTAGTTTATACGTAAATGATACAATCTAATATTTTATAAGAAATTAAATTTTAAATACTTAATTTTATAGAAAATTATTTTTACAATTCTAATAAAAATATAAAATATTAAACAATAATAATAATAATAACCAAAAATTTAGTAACATAAAATCAAATATTTTAATTAATTATATTATAATATAATTAATTACATATAGTTATAATTATTATTATAACAAATGTCCCAGGCGTAAAGGTAATTGTTTTCCACTAACTTCGCTAAATTAGTGGAGCGATGTGTCATTTAAATCACTAACTCAAATTAGCGTATGGAAAATGGTCTTCAACGCTTCGAGTTCATTGTCACGTCGTCTGACCACTTTTGCACAAATTTGAAGAAGCGCCACTTTTAAACGGTGCTCCACATTTGAAACCCACTCCTTCACATTCTTGTTATGTGTGTAAAATCATTGCCTCTTGAACTGACAATTTGAATCATACTCAAAAAATTCAAAATAGATGCATAAAAGAATCTACCTCTTGAAACTTTGAGTATGATCTCAGACACGATAGTGGATTTGATTGCATTAGTTATGAACTTCTTAATGCTAGTGAGCATTGTTTGCCAATCTGGATGGATTGGTTACACTATGTGGATGAACACAACCATGGCAAAGACACTTGACATTCTTAGAACATGAAGCCTAACTTTGACCAAAATCATTTCCAAGTCCAACCAAGCTTCTTCCAATGAGGAGTCACAGTTTAAATTAGTACATTAAGGTTTCTTTCATTAGGTTGGAACAAGATGACGAATGGTAATGGGTTCATCTATTGATACTACTAAGCAGATGCAAGCATATGTGAAATTTTCAACGAGTTGTTAACACATCATGATATGTTACCATTCTGGTGTTCCATGTGAAGAACATAGGAAATTTCAGTGCACAAGTCCTACGCTAAAGCACCCTAAACAAGCAAAATAACACCGGAAAACTACACAGGGAGGGAAATAGTAATACATAAAAAGGCTAGGCCTTCTTAGGGGATTTAGTAGCCTTAGATGGTGACTTGGCCTCAATCTTCTCGGATTTTTTGGGAAGGAGAACAGGGTTGATGTTGGGCAAAACACCACCATGAGCAATAGTCACACCTGCAAGTAGCTTTCCAAGTTCTTCATCATTCCTCACAGCCAAAAGCACATGCCTTGGGATTATCCTGTTTTTCTTGTTATCTCTTGCTGCATTTCCAGCCAATTCCAGAACCTTGGAGATTCCAAATGTTAGGTTAATACACAAACGCTAAATCACAAATCACATTATAATTCCCACAGAAGTATAACCCCCAAAATATGATAATCTCATGTACCTAACCCTACAAACCAGCAATTGACATTATTAATTACCTCAGCCGCTAAATACTCGAGGACGGCAGCAAGATACACCGGAGCTCCCGTTCCGACGCGCTGAGAGTATCGTCCTTTCTTCAAATACCGACCGATTCGGCCTACCGGAAACTGTAAACCGGCTTTGACAGACCGAGAGACCGGCTTCTTCTTTGGACCGCCTCCTTTTCTGCCTCCCGCTCCTTTCTTCACCTTTGTTCCAGTGTCCATATCTCGAAAGTAGAAGAATAGAAACTGAACTAATAAAACTAAATTTCTCGAGAAACAAACAGAAAAGAGTTGAAAGACCGGATTGATTTAGGTAATGAAAGATAAGTGGGTGGGATGTATATAAATAGGACTCAGAAAATGGTGCGAAGTGCTTTTGGGATGCGCGATTTGGAGCGTTGGATCGGATTCTATCGGACGGTCATGAAGAATACGATGGCGATCCGTGGGAACTTTAATCAGCCAATGAGAGACGAATTGGATGAGTTCAGAGTGGGAACCACGTGACGGAATCTGGTCCCAAAATAAAGGGCCATCTGTTCCACGTAGGACTAGCATGTGTTTTTAATCTTTTAACATTAAAAAATCATTAATCAAGTTTTTTTCTGCTTAAGGCTTAATAATATAATGTTTATTTTTAAATTTTTTTAGTTAATCACTAATTAAGATAAGATTGACTTAAATTTTAATATAATTTTTTAAATTAAGCTTTTAAAAATTTGAGAACTTATTATTAGCTTTTATTATTCATATTTTAATTAATATATTAAATATAATAAAGTCACTTGTAATGATGTTATTTTTTATTTTATCCCTTTAAAATTTCATAGGTATGAAATGTCTCTTAAATTAACTGCCGGTTTTAAGCATACTATGAATGATTGGATATCATATTATTCGTATTTCATGCTAGCCCCTCTTGTAAGAGTTTGGAGCAGTTGGAGTTTTACTTGCAGGTGAAGAACTAGTTGAGCCCTCAATGATGATGTGCGCCTGCTTAGCTTAGCTTACTTGTGAGGTAATGTGCTAGTTGGACTCTCAGAAGGGTATGCCCGCTTAACCTACCTACAAGGTTTCCTCGAATCTAAAAATATATATATATTCGTATTTAATGTTTGTTAAGATGGTTTGAGTTGGAGAAAACAAAAGGGGGAATTTATGTTATGCCTAAATAAAGTAAATTTCTGTTGTCCTAACCAACAATATAAATAACGATGACATTACATCAGGTTGAGCTCAAACTTAAGGTTGGGGTTTGTCTCGAGGCTCGCGAAGTAAGCTTGAGCTAGATCGAAATTGAGTTGTTAAAGTCTTATCTGACTTAGGAATAGTTGGTTTATAAAAAAAAAAAGGTAATACAAATAGAAATGAATATAATTATTATAATTATAATTATAATAATTAGTTAAGATGAAATAATGATTAACATTGTTAGTAATAATAGTACTTAGTTTTTTAAAATATTAAGAAATAAATTTTTGTTATAATTGAATTAGTAAATAAATTATATTTTAATTATTTACGTTATAATTAACTAATTAATTATATTTTATTTAATTAATTATCTTTTAATTAATTACATTTTAATTACCATTCCTAAATATGGATTTCATGGCTAATTTCAAGTTAGTATCTGACCAAAAGTAAGAGAACTAATAAAGCAAAAAGACCTTTTACCGTCAATGTCAAATTCCCTTGTGAAGCTTTTTGTGACGAGTTTGACTTTTAATCATTTAATAAAACCATCTGCACAATTCTTTCGAGTTTTTTTGTTTCTATTTTTATTTTTTAAAAATTTAGTAAACAAATTTGTTGGTTTAAATTTTTAGTTTCTGATTTTAGTTTTTGGTTTCTTTCAGTTTTTAAAAATTATGAAAATTATAAAAAATAGTTTTTGTTTCTTGTTTTCGTATTTTTTCATAATATAATTTATTATCATTTAAATATATATTATTTAATTATTATTAAAATTATGAATAATTTAATTCAAGGTTATATATTTAATAAATTAAAATTAATTATCAAAAAATTATAAATAATTTTATTTAATTTATTGATAATTAATAAATAAAATTAATTATTAATAAATAAAATTAATTATTTATTAATTTTATTTATTAATTAAAGGTGGTCGAGCCCAGTCTTGGCTCGAGCCAAGTAGCTTGGCCCGTGACCCGTGGCCCGCCTAAAGTAGCCAAACAAAACGATGTTGTTTTGTTTGTTTGTAGCAAAACAGCGTTGTTTTGTGTATGTTTGATGAAACTTCTATTTCAGTTGAGAGTTTTAATCCAGTACCGAAGGTAGAAGTGGAAACTTCTATTCTATCACCAAGTGACAATAGAAATTCAATTAAAACTCAAATTACTCAACATAAAAGTAAAGTTTATAATCACTTTAAAATATTATATCGACTGACAAAATTGAAAAAACAAAGTTTAATTATTGTCAAAAGTTGTATTCGAGTAGTTCGAAAAGTAAAATGTCTCATTTAAAGAGACATATAGAATCATACACTAAAAGGAAGATGGTTTTAAGAGGTCAAACATTTTGACCCTAACCTTATGAAAAGAAAAAATAAAATGATTGTAACAACTTTTGACAACCATAGATCAAAGATTTTGATGGCTAATATGATAAGTGGAGATGAGCAACCATTGTCTATGGTTGAAAGTGTAGCACCCCACTCCCGCCGATCCGTTCTCGACATCGAGTGTGATGTCCGAGCTCGAGCCAGTGGAAGTGGCGTGCTAGAGCAGTCACTCAATCATTCAGTTAATAATTCAGTGCATTAATAAAACAATCAGTACAGTACAAAAGCAGTACAACAGCCAGTGGCCAGTTGGGGCCGCACACTAATACAAAATTACAGTGGTTCAGAACATTACGAATATAACTTAGACAATAATAAACAAATACAAGAGACAGACACAACTGATCCCGACACTAGACTTCTCTTGAGCGCAGTAAG